>CAUYLG010051884.1:0-117905 GCA_963573385.1 Cacajao melanocephalus | reverse complement strand
GGACGCCCCTTCCCCGCACGGCTGGACCTTCCCGGTTCAGCTGTGCTTACTGTGAAACTCTCCGTCCTCAGCGCTTCCAATTGCTGTTCTCCTTGTGGGTATGGGACCAGCCGAGCCGGACTCAAAGGGCACCCCGTCTGGTATACTCTGCGCCGAGAAGCGCCGTGCTGGGGCACCGGCAAAATAGCCATGCCGGCCAAAAAGGTCGCGCTGGCGACCCGTGTGGCTCCTCCGCTGGGAATCTCCTAGTCTGTGGGCAACAAAAATTTGTCTGAAAGTGCGGCGTCCACTCGCTCTCTGCGCTTTCACTGGGAGCTACAGTCCTGAGCTGTTATTAATCGGCCATCTTGGATCTCTCTCCCATACCACATTTTTTAATTCAATTGTTGATTGATGGGCATTTGGGCTAGTTCCATATATTTGCGATTGTGAATTGTGCTGCTTTAAACATGTTTGTACAAGTATTGTTTTTGGATAATGAATTCTTTTTCTCTGGATAGATACCCAGTAGTGGGACTACGAAATCAAATGGTAGTTTTACTTTTAGTTGTTTAGGGACTCTCTGCAGTGTTTTCTACTGTGGTTGTAGTAGTTTGCATTCCCACCAGCAGTGTAAAAGTGTTCCCATTTCACCACATCCACACCAACATTTATTATTTTTTGACTTTTTAATAGCCATTCTGACTGGTGTGAGATGATATCTCATTATGATTTTGGTTTGCATTTCCATGATCATTAGTGATGTTAAGCATTTTTTCCGTATGTTTGTAGCCCACAAACATTTTCCGTATGTTTGTGTATCTTCTTTTGAGAATTGTCTATTCATGTCCTTAGCCCACTCTTTGATGGGATTGTTTGTTTTTTTTTTCTAATTTCTTTGAGTTCCTGTAGATACTGGATAGTAGTCCTTTGTTGGATATATAAATTGTGAAGATTTTCTTATTAAGATTTTCTCCCATTTTGTGGGTTGTCTGTTTACTGTGCTGATTGTTTCTTTTGCTGTGCAGAAGCCTTTTAGCTTAAGTCACATCTTTTTTATCTTTGTTTTTGTTGCATTTGCTTTTGAGTTCTTGGCCATGAAGCCTTTGCCTAAGCCAATATCTAGAAGGATTTTTCTGATGTTATCTTCTAGAACTTTATAGTTTCAGGTATTAAATTTAATTATTTGATCCATCTTGAGTTGATTTTTGTATAAGGTGAGAGATGAGGATCCAGTTTCATTCTTCTACATGTGGCTTGCCAGTTATCCCAGCACTATTTGTTGAATAGGGTGTCGTTTCCCCACTTTATGTTTTGGTTTGCTTTGTCAAAGATCAGTTGGCTGTAAGTATTTGGCTTTATTTCTGGGTTCTCTATTCTGTCCCATTGGTTTATGTGCCTATTTTTATACCAGTATCATGCTGTTTTGGTGACTATGGCCTTGTAGTATAGGTTGAAGTCAGGTAATGTGATGCTTCCAGATTTCTTTTTGCTTAGTCTTGCATTGACTATGTGGGCTTTTTTTGGGTTACATATGAATTTTAGAATTGTTTTTTCTACTTCTGTGAAGAATGATGGTGGTATCTTGATAGGAATTGCATTGAATTTGTAGATTGCTTTTGGTAGTATGGTCATTGTACAATACTGATTCTATCCATCCATGAGCATGGAATATGTTTCCATTTGTGCCATCTATGATTGATTTCAGCAGTATTTAATAGTTTTCCTTGTAAAAGTCTTTACCCTCTTGGTTAGGTATCTTCCTAAGTATTTTATTTTATTTTTTGCAGCTCTTGTAAAAGAGGTTGATTTCTTGATTTGATTCTCAGCTTGGTCGCTGTTGGTGTATAGCAGAGCTACTGATTTGTATACATTAATTTTGTATCCTAAAACTTTGCTGAATTCCTTTATCAGTTCTAGGAGCTTTTTGGAGTAGTCTGTAGGTTTTTCTAGGTAAACAATGACATCATCAGCAAACAGTGACAGTTTGACTTTCTCTGTACAGATTTGGATGCCCTTTATTTTTTTCTCTTGTCTGATTGCTCTGGCTAGGATTCCCAGTAATATGTTGAATAGAAGTGGTGAGAGTGGGCATCCTTGTCTTGTTCCAGTTCTCAGGGGGAATGCTTTCAACTTTTCCCTATTCAGTATTATTATGTTGGCTGTGGATTTGTCATAGATGGGTTTTATATTTTTTTGAGACTGAGTCTTGCTCTGTTGCCAGGCTGGCATGCAGTGGCGAGATCTCAGCTAACTGCAACCTCTGACTCCGTGGTTCAAGCAATTCTCCTGCCTCAGCCTCCTGAGTAGCTGGGACTACAGGTGCACGCCACCATGCCCAGCTAATTTTTGTATTTTTAGTAGAGATGGGGCTTCACCATGTTGGCCAGAATGGTCTTGATCTCTTGACCTTGTGATCCACCTGCCTCAGCCTCCCAAAATGCTGGGATTATAGGCATGAGCTACCGCACTGGGCCAAGGGGTTTTATTATAATACATTAAGGCATGTCCCATCTATGCTGATTTTGCTGGGGGTTTCAATAATAAAAGAATGCTGGATTTTGTCAAATGCTTTTTTATGTCTATTGAGGTGATCATGTGATTTTTGTTTTTAATTATGTTTATGTGGTGCAGGACATTTATTGACTTGTGTATGTTGAACCATCCCTGCATTCCTGGTATGAAACCCACTTGGTCATGGTGGATTATCTTTTTGATATGGTGTTGGATTCAGTTAGCAAGTATTTTGTTAAGGATTTTTGCATTTATATTCATCAGGGATATTGGTCTGTAGTTTTCTTCTTTTGTTATGTCCTTTCCTGGTTTTGGAATTAGGGTGATACTGGCTTCATAGAGTGATTTAGTGAGGATTTCCTCTTTATCTTGTGGAATAGTGTCCATAGGATTGGTACCAATTCTTCTTTGAATGTCTGATAGAATTCAGCCATGAATCAATCTGGTCCTGGACTTCCTTCGTTGGCAGTTTTTTAAATTATCATTTCAATCTTGCTGCTTGTTATTGGTTTGTTCAGAGTTTCTATTTCTTACTGGTTTAATCTAGGAGAGCTGTATATTTCCAGGAATTTATCTATCTCCTCTAGGTTTTCTAGTTTGTGCACATAAAAGTATTCATAGTAGCCCTGAATGATCTGTATTTCTGTGATATTGGTTGAATTAACAATATATCCTGTTTTGTTTTGAATGAAGCTTATTTGGATCTTCTCTATTCCTTGTTAATCTTGCTAATAGTCTATCAATTTTATTTATCTTTTCAAATAACCAGCGCTATTTTTTTTTTTTTTTGAGATGGAGACTCACTCTGTTGCCCAGGCTGGAGTGGAGTGCAGTGGCAGGATCTTGGCTTACTGCAACCTCAACCTCCCAAGTTCAAGTGATTCTCCTGCCTTAGCCTCCCAAGTAGCTGGGATTACAGGTGACTGCCACCATGCCCAGCTAATTAAAAATAATTTTATTAGAGACAGGGTTTCAACATGTTGGCCAGACTGGTTTTGAATTCCTGACCTCAAGTGATCCACCCACCTCAGCCTCTCAAAGTGCTAGGATTACAGGCATGAGCCACTGCTCCCAGCCAAAGAACCAGCTTTATGTTTCATTTATCTTTTGTATTTTTTTGGTTTCAATTTCATTTAGCTTTGCTCTGATCTTGGTTATTTCTTTTCTTCTGTTGGGTTTGGGTTTGGTTTATTCTTGTTTCTCAAGTTCCTTGAAATATACCCTTAGATTGTCTACTTGTGCTGTTTCAGACTTTTCAATGTAGGCATTTAAGACTATTTCCTCTTAGCACCACTCTTCTGCTGGGTTTGGGTTTGGTTTATTCTTGTTTCTCAAATTCCTTGAAGTATACCCTTAGGTTGTCTACTTGTGCTGTTTCAGACTTTTCAATGTAGGCATTTAAGACTATTTCCTCTTAGCACCACCTTTGCTGTATGCCAGAGATTTAGATAGGTTGTGTCACTATTATCATTCAGTTCAAAAAATGTTTAATGTGCATCTTGATTTCATTGTTGATCTAACAATCATTCAGGAGCAGGTTATTTAATTTCTATGGTTTTGAGGGTTCCTTTTGGAGTTGATTTCCAATTTTATTCTGCTGTCATCTGAGAGAATATTTAATATAATTTTGATTTTCTTAAATTTATTGCGACTTGTTTTGTGGCCTATCATATGGTCTATTCTTGGAGAATGTTCCATGTGCTGATGAATAGAATGTATATTCTGCAGTTTTTGGGTAGAATGTTCTGTAAGTATTTGTTAAGTCCATTTGTTCTAGGGTATAGTTTAAATACATTGTTTCTTTGTTGACTTTCTGTCTTGATGACCTGTCTAGTGCTATCAGTCGGGTATTGAAGTCCCCCACTGTTATTGTGCTGTGTCTATCTCATTTCTTAGGTCTAGTAGTAATTATTTTATAAATTTGGTAGCTCCAGTGTTAGGTGCATATATATTTAAGATTGTGATATTTTCCTGATGGACAAGTCCTTTTATCATTATATAATATCCCTTTTTGTCTTTTTTAACTGCTGTTGCTTTAAAATTTGTTTTGTCTGACATAAGAATAGCTATTCCTGCTTGGTTTTGGTATCCGTTTGCATGGAATATCTTTTACCTTAAGTTTATGTGAGTCTTTATGCGTTAGATGCTAGGTGTATCTCTTAAAGACAGCAGATACTTGGTTGGTGAATTCTTATTTATTCTGCCATTCTGTATCTATTAAGTAGAGCATTTATGCCATTTACATTTAATGTTAGTATTGAGATGTGAGGTACTATTCTATTCATTGTGCTGTTTGTTGCCTCAATACCTTGTTTTTTAAAATTTATTCATTATGTTTTGTTTTATAGGTCCTGTGAGACTTACGCTTTAAGGAGGTTCTATTTTGGTGTAGTTTGAGGATTTGTTTCAAGTTTTAGAGCTCCTTTTAGCAGTTCTTGTAGTGCCGGCTTTACAGTGGTGAATTCTCTGTGTTTGTCTAAAAAAAAACCGTATCTTTCCTTCATTTATGAAACTTAGTTTCACCGGATACAAAATTCTTAGCTAATTGTTTTGTTTAAGGAGCCTAGAGATAGGGCCCCAATCTCTTCTAGTTTGAAGGGTTTCTGGTGAGAAATCTGCTGTTAATCTCATACGCTTTCCTTTATAGGTTACCTGGTGTTTTTGCCTCACAGCTCTTAAGATTATTTCCTTTGTTTTTACTTTAAATAACCTGATGACTATGTGCCTAGGCAATGATCTTTTTGTGATAAATTTCCCAGGTGTTTTTTGAGCTTCTCATATTTGAATGTCTAGGTCTCTGGCAAGGCTAGGAAGGTTTTCCTTGATTTTTCTTTAAATATGTTTTCCAAACTTTCAGATTCTTTCCTTTCTCAAGAACACCAATTATTTATAAGTTTGGTTAACATAATCCCAAACTTCTTGGAGGCTTTGTTCATTTTTTTAAAAATTATATTTTCTTTGTCTTTGTTGGATTGGGCTAATTTGAAAATCTGTCTTTGAACTCTGAAGTTCTTTCTTCTGCTTGTTTAATTCTATTGCCGAGACTTCACAGTGTATTTTGCATTTCTCTAAGTGTGTCCTTCATTTCAAAAAATTGTGATTCTATTTATGCTATTTCACTGAAGATTTTTCCCTTTTGTCTTAGTCCATTTTAAAAAATACCTGAGACTGAGTAATTTATAAAGAAAAAGAGGCTTAATGGACTCACAGTTCCACGTAGCTAGGGAGGCCTCACAATCATGGCAGAAGGCAAAGGAGGAGCAAAGGCTACAATTCAAGATGAGATTTGGGCAGGGACATAGCCAAACCATATCACCTTCACATCTTATATCACTGTTTTGATTCCATTAAGTTGGACTTCATCTTCCTCTGGTATCTCCTTGATTTGTTTAATAACAGACCTTCTGAATTCTTTTTCTGGCAATTCAGAGATTTCTTCTTGGTTTGGATCCATTGCTGATGAGCTTGTGTGATCTTTTGGTGGTGTTAAAGAATCTTGTTTTGTCATTTTACCAGAACTGTTTTTCTTATTCCTTCTCATTTGGACAAACTATGTCAAAGGGAAGATCTGGGACTCAAGGGCTGCTGTTCAGATTCTTTTTTTCCCAAGGATTGCTCCGGTGATGTAGTGCTCTCCCCTTCCCCTAAGGATGTGGCTTCCTGAGAGCCAAACTACAGTGATTGTTAATTCTCTTCTGGATGTAGCCACTCAGTGCAGCTACTGGGTTCTGGGCTGGTACTGGGGAGTGTCTGCACAAAGTCCAGTGATGTGAACCATCTTCATGCCTACCATGTTCAGGTGTCTCAGTTACGGATACCAGCACCTATTTTGGTGGAGGTGGCAGGGGAGTGAAATGGAACCTGTGAAGGTCGTTAGTTATAGTTTTGTCTATTGTACTACTTTGTATTTGTATAAAATATAGCCAGGAGGTGGCACTTTCAAGAAAGCATCCGTTGCCATAGTATGGGAAGGATCAAGGCAGTGGGTGGAGCCCTAGAGCTCCAAAGAGATTATGTCCTTTGTGTTTGGGTACCAGGGTGGGTAGAGAAAGACCATCAGGTCCAGGCAGGGTTAGGTGTGTCTGAGCTCAGACTTTTTTTGCGTGGGGCTTGCTGCAGCTGCTGTGGGGGAAGTGGGTGTGGTTCTTAGGCCAGTGCAGTTACGTTCCCAATAGGATTGTAGCTGCCTCTGATGTGTCATGCAGGTTGCCAGGAAAGTGGGGGAAAGCTGACATTTACAGGCTTCACCCAGCTCCCATGCAGCCCAAGAGGCTGGTCTCACTCCTACCATGACCTGCAACAGCACTGAGTTTATTTCCAGGCAGCCAGTAAGCAGGGCCGAGAACTTGCCCGAGGCTACCAACCTTTTGGCTGAGAAAGCAAGCAGGGTTTTCAGATCTCATGCCTCCCTGCCTGCCCTGGCTTCTGTGCTGTATATGCACTCCCGATTCATCTCCTCTCCCAGTTTCTATCAAGGAAATTTGCATTCAGTTGAAATTGTTACAAAGTTCAACTGGAAGTTTCCTTCTCCCTATGGTCTTTTCCCAGTTCCTCTGGCAGCCCTTCCCAAGGATCTCTGCGAGACCAAGTCAGAAATGGCTTCCCTGGGGACTGAGAGAGCCCACAGGGCTCTTCCTCCTACTTCTTCTACCCGTGTGTTTTGCTTAGCTCTCTAAATTTGTCTCAACACTGGGTAAGGTCAAATCCTTCTCCCATGATCTGGACCTTCAGTTTCCCCAGTGAAGGTGTGTGATTGAGGGCAGACAATCCCCCTTTTATACTTTCACACTTTGGGCACTCACATTTTTATGGCTATCTTCTGGGGCCTGCAGGAGCAATTCACTTCCTTCAAAGGGTCTGTGGATTCTTTTGGCTTTCCAGGCATATTCCTGTAGTAGTTCTTGGAGCAAAAGTTTACAATGTCCATCTCCACACGCTGCTCTCTCCCTGTGAGTGGGAGCTGCAAGTTAGCCCTGCCTCCTATCCACAATTTTCCTGCTGTTCAACTAAATGCCTTTTCTTGATAAATTACTCAGTTTCAGGTATTTTGTTATAAGCAACACAAAACAGACTTAGACAGATAGCTTTAATCATTACCAAATTCTTCCTGCCATTAAGCTAAACTGATTCCTTGTACTGTCTTTCCTTTCATTCTATTTGTATCTACTTGCTTATAATACATTCAGTGTTTCTTCCATTAAACAGTCCTTTAGCTATTTGAAGACAACTACACTGTTTCTAGCCCCATTCCAGCCCCACTCCTAAACTTTCTCTTCTCTCGAATATTCAAAACCAGTTCCTCATATAAATTTTAACAAAGATCAAGGTTCCGTTTGAGGCAGGAAAAAAAAAGAACTGAAACAGTGGCTCTTTTTTGTTTGACCACATCCGCTTGTTTATCTTGAACATCAAGGTGGATAGACTCTGAGAATGTGAGATGGAAGAAAGCCTAAGAGGCTCTCTGTGTTACTATGATGACTGCCCTGATCTGAGCCACTATTAATTACTTCTTTCCTTGACTACTACAATATATTTCTAACTAATTACAAATTGCTATCTCTGATCTGTGTCCCTATCATGCAAATAAGAATACTGATACAGAGAGTGTCAATAAGTAATTTTCCCAAGCTAATGTCATATGTAAAAGGATAGACTCCAAGACTATTTTTATCTATAGTCCGTAACAGAACTAACGATGGCCAGTGAAATCAACACTTGGGTCATAAATTCATTTAAGATGAAATGAAAATAATAGCACTTTTGAAAATGACTTTAAAAGCATACTTAAAAGTTCTGGTTCCATGGAAGATGGAGTAAGCACATTCCACACCATCCTTCTACTGAATGCAACTATAAATTCTGGACTGAATGCAAGGACCAGCTACTATGTCTCTGAAAAATAAATGGTAGCATGCAGGTTGAAGAATAAGGCTTGAATTCAAAGTTCTGTCAAATCTTCTGTGAATTTACCATATTTTTCCTCCAGTATCACCTAGCCTAGACATGAAGGCAGCCTGCTGTCGTTTGGATATTTGACCCTCCAAACCTTATGTTGAAATTTCATTCCCATTGCTGGAGGTAGGGCCTGATAGGAGGCATTTGAGTTATGGGGGCAGATACCTCATGAATAGATTAATGTTTTCCCTGTGTGGAGAGGCAAGTGAGTTCTCAGTCTAATAATTTTCAGGAGAGCTGGTGATTTAAAATAACCTGACACTCCCACCCCTTGCTTCTGCTCTTGTCATGTAATCTTTGCACACATCATTCACTTTGTCTTCTGGTGTGAGTGGAGACAGCCTGAGACTTTTAGCAGATGCCCAGCCTTTTAGCCAGCAGAATCATGAGCCAAATAAACTTAAAAAAAAAAATAAATTACTCCACCTCAGACATTCCTTTATAGCCACACAAATAGACTAAGACACAGCCCAAAATCTGAAGGTGCCCACTGGCTTCTGTCAGAAAGGGATTCAAGAGATACTCTTCTGTTTCAAAGGACAGGGAAAGGGGGATGCATAGGGTAGAAAAGAGTGGAGAATAGGCCCTGGCAAAGATTTCATGACAGAGACTCCAAAAGCAATTGTAACGAAAACAATAATTGACAAATGGAACCTAATTAAACTAAAGAGCTTCTGTACAGCAAAGGAAGCTGTCAACAGAGTAAAGAGACAACCTACAGAATGGGAGAAAATTTTTTCAAGCTGTGCATCTGAAAAAGGTTTAATATTCAGAATCTATAAGGAACTTAAATCAACAAGCATAAAATAAGCAGTCCTATTTAAAATTGGGCAAAAGACATGAACCGACACTTTTCAAAAGAAGACATACATGTGGCCAACAAGCATATAAAAAAGTGCTCAAATCACTAATCATCAGAGAAATGCAAATCAAAATCATAATGAGATATCATCTTGCACCAGTCAGAATGTCTATTATTAAAAAGTCAAAAAAAAACAGATGCTGGTAAGGTTGCAGAGAAAAGGAAAGACTTATATGCTGCTCGTGGGAATGTAAATTAGTTCCGCCACTGTGGAATGCAGCTTCACAATTTCTGATTTCTCAAAGGACTTAAAACAGAATTATCATTTGACCCAGCAATCCCATTATTGAACATATACCCAAAGGAATATAAATTGGTCTACATTAAGACACATACACATATCTGTTCAACGCAGCACAACTCACAATAACAAAGACACGGATTCAACCTAGATGCTCATCAGCAGTGAACTGGATAAAAAATATATAGCACATAGATACTATGGAATACCATGCAGCCATGAAAAAGATGAAAATCATGTCCTTCACAGCAATGTGAATGGAGCTGGAGGCCATTATCCTAAGTGAATTAATGCAGGAACAGAAAACCAAATACTGCCTGTTCTCACTAAGTGGGAGCTAAACATTGAGTACATACGGACACAAAGAAGGGAACAATAGACACAGGGGCTTACTTGAGAGTGGAGGACAAAAGGAGGGTGAGGATCAAAAAATTACCTGAGGACAAAATAATTTGTATACCCAACCCCAGTGACATGGAATTTACCCATGTAACAAATTTGCACACGTATGCCCTGACCCTAAAATAAAAGTTGGAGGGAAAAAAATGGATGATAAATTTAATATAAAACTATAAAAATTTTGAAAGAAAACACACAAGAAAATCTTTATCAATATCAATTACCACAGCTCCAAAAAATAAAATAAAATAGAATAAATAGCTATAAATCTACAAATCATGGGGTTAGGCAAAGCCATCTTAGATATGACACCAAAAATATGATCCATTTTTTTTAAAAAGATAAACTGGGATTCATCAACACTAAAAACATTTGTTCTGCAGTATACTAAGAGAATAAAAAGGCAAGTTATATACTAAGAGAAATATTTGTCACATAGATGGCAAATAATTTGTATCTACAATATATAAAGACTGTCAAAACTTAATAGTAAGAAAATAAACCACCCAATTAAAAAATAGGCAAAGAATTTGAACTACACTTCACCAAAGAGAATATATAGACGGTAAATAAGCACAAGAAAAGATGCTCAACACCATTAGCTATTATGGAAATGCAAATTAAAGCCATGATGATACCACCACAAACCTATTAGAATGGCTGAAATAAAAAATAATGACAATACCAAATTCTGAGAAGGATGCAAAGCAGCTGGAACTGTCATATATTACTGATAGGAATGAGAAATGTTATATGCACTATGGAAAACAGCTTGCCAGTTTCTTATACAATTAAACATACACTTAACTTATGGCCCAGCAATCCCACTCCTAGGTATTTACTCAAGAAAAATGAAAACTTATATTTCATACAAAAATTTGTATATGAATGTTTATAGTAGCTCTAGTCATAACTACCCAAAACTGGAAACAACCCAAATGTCTTTAAACAGGTCAACGGATAAACAAACTGTGGTACATCCAGACAATAAAATATTACTCGGCAATAGAAAGGAATGAATGCTTGATACTTGCAATAACATGCATCAATATCAAAGGCATTTTGCTGAATGAAAGAAATCAGTCTCACATACAAATGGCCAATAAATATATAAAAATATGTTCAATACACTAATCATCAGGGAAATACAAATTAAAGTCACAATAGGATATCTCCCCATACCTGTTTGAATGGCTACTATAAAAAATTAAAGATAAGTTTTAGAGAGTTTGTGGGGAAAAAGGAAACTTATTACACTGTTGGTATGAACATAAATTAGTACAGCCATTATGGAAAACAATATAGAAGTTCCTCAAAAGATTAAAAATATAATTACCATATGATCCCACCAGCAACCCCACTTTTGAATGTATCCAAAGGAATTGAAATCAGTATGTCAAAGCAATATCTGCACTTCCGTGTTGATTGCAGCAGTATTCAAAGCACTTCTAGCTTTGAATCTGTTTCCTCTTCTGTAAAATGAGCTTCATAGCAGGATCTACCTCATAAAATTTTGTCACAGGTACATAAAATGCTTTGTGTATCCCTGGCATAGAAGTGTTCAAGAAACAGCAGCTGTTTACCTCTTGCAGCCATAGCTTCTCCCCTAGTAACATAGAAATAGCACCTGTGCTGTGAAAGATTTAAAAAGTATGCTACATGTTATTTTGCTGGCATGTTAGTATTTGCACAAAGAACACAAGTCCTCGAGGTTTATATTTGGTTACAGAAATGGATGAAGTAAATTGAATTTAAGTATGTTTGATACAAAACACAGTCTTCCTTTTACTCCCACCCCCAACTCCAACTCCTTTCCCATTTTTGTTGCATAATGAATACCTTCTGAGTACATGTCCATAACTATTTAAAAATATATATCAAGACTTTCTTCATGGAGATTTTATAAATATATGTGTGTGTGTGTGTGTGTGTGTATTATATATGTGTATGTATTTCTGTATAGCCTGCAGAACCATATTGGTATGGTTTGGATCTGTGTCCCCACCCATATCTCATGTTGAATTGTAATTTGCAGTGTTGGAGATGAAGCCTGGTGGGAGGTGATTGGATCGTGGGGGAAGATTTCTTGTGAATGGTTTAGCACCATCCTCTTGGTATTGTCCTTGTGATAGTGAGTGAGTTCCTGTGAGATGTGGTCATTTAAAAATCAGTAGCACTTTCCCTTTCACTCTCTCACTCCCATTCTGGCCATGTGGTGTGCCTGCTCCCCCTTTGCCTTCTGCCATGATTGTAAGTTTCCCGAGGCCTCTTCAGAAGCCAGCAGATTCCAGCATCATGCTTCCTGTACAGCCTGCAGAACCATGAACCAATTAAACATCTTTTCTTTATAAATTACCCAATCTCAGGTATTTCTTTAAGCAACACAAGCACAGACTAATACATAACCTGGGCTCAAAAACAAGAAAAAGTAATCAAGATCAGGAACAAAAGGAAAGCATAGGGAAGTGAGAGGAACAGAGAAAAAGCCTAGAATAACTTTTTGGAGCAAAGCAACTCTGGTTAGCCTGTTGCTTTTATGCACTTGTGAAGCAGGCACACACATTGCAAGCACCCTTATTATTATTGTAAATACAGATCACCTCAATTACTTTAAGTGATGTTGCTTAATACAATGGATAGCGGCTTTTTAAAACAGGCAGAGCTCTTTTCCAAGTATTGACGTTAGCAGGGCCTTGTAATTGTTCCTCTTAATAGTTAAACTGTCACTACAGCCATAGATGTCCCCAGCAAGCACGACAGGGACTGCTGCTTTCCACAGTGCAACAGACTTATGGAAGCTGCCCTCTACTTGGGGTTGGCAGGGGTTGGTAACGACCTTTGCCTTTAGCTTATTAGCTACGTGAGGTGGAAGATGATTGGGAGAAGCGGCTCAAGGTCTACTTAGGTAGGAGATCCTTGTTTTAGCTCTTTCCTCACTTGAGTCTATAAAATTCAGTGTTAGAATTCACCTCAGTTCACCTGTTAGGTAGGCATTGCTGCTGTCCTTATTCACAGGCAGAGAAAACGCCTGCCTGGTTTAATATTTTTAGGTGAGAATCTGCAGGCCCTTTTCTCCTGCTCCAACTCATTCTCCAGCTAGCCCTGACATGTTGCTAGAAAGATCAAGATTATTAAATCTGAATTCATATTTTGGCTAGATTTAATTCATTGACCTTTTAGCAAAGAGTAGGACCTAGAGAAAAAGAGATCCAGGAAAGATGAGTTTTGGCAGGAACATTAAAGCTGAGATTAAAAAAGAAATTAGAAGCAGCAAAGAATTATGGGGGTGTTCAGGGTGCTGGGCAGAGATGAGGAAAACTCAGAAAGGAAGAGAACACAAATAATAACAGAAGTTGCTAAACACGATTTTGCCCACTCCATCAGAAGAAACTTACCTGGATATCACTTCATACCTATTAGGATGGCTTTCATCAAAAAGACAAAAGGTTAAAGGTACCTGGAAAGTGTTTAAAAAAAAGACAAAAGGTAAGTGTTGGTGAGCATGGGAAGAAAAGGGAACACTAGCACATTGTTGGTGGGAATGTAGATTGATTCAGCCACTGCAGAAAACAGCATGGAAGTTCCTAAAGAAATTAAAAATAGAGGTGGTGGACATGACCCAGAAATCCCTCTTCTGGATATATACCCAAAGGAAATGAAATCACCACCTTGTAAAGATATCTGTATTTGCATATTTATTGCAGCATTATCCACAATAGCTAAGATATGGAAAGAACTAAAGTGTCTGTTGATGTATGCATTGATAAAGAAATTGTAGTGTATATATACAATGGAATATTGTACATATACAATGGAATATTATTCAGCCTTAAAAAAGAAAGAGATCTTGTCATTTATGACAACATGGATGAACCTAATTGACATTAGAAATGAAATAAGCCAGAAACAGAAAGAAAAATACTGCATGACCTCCCTTACATGTGGAAACAACAAAAAGGAATTCAATACATTGAAATGGAGTAGAATAGTGGTTACCAGCGGTGAGGAAAGGGGAAGATGTAGGTCAGCAGGCACAAGGTTGCAGTTATGTAGGATGAGTAAGTGTAGAGATCTAAAGTACAACATGGGAAGTATAGTTAATAATATTATATTATATACTAAAAATTTGCTTGGAGAGTAGACTTTAGGCACCCTTACCACACATATAGAAAAGAAAGATGGCCGGGCCCGGTGGCTCACACCTGTATTTCCAGCACTTTGGGGGGCCGAAGTGGGTGGATCACCTGAGGTTGGGAGTTCAAGACCAGCCTGGCCAACATGGAGAAACCCTGTCTCTACTAAAAATACGAAATTAGCCAGGCATGGTGGCACATCCCTATAATCCCAGCTACTCAGGAGGGGGAGGTTGAGGCAGGAGAATCACTTGAACCCAGGCAGCGGAGGTTGTGGTGAGCTGAGATCAGGCCACTGCACTCCAGCCTGGGCAACAAGAGCGAAACTCCGTCTCAAAAAAAAAAAAAAAAAAGAAAGAAAGAAAGAAAGAAAGATAACTGTATAAGGTGAAGAATATGTTCCTTTGCTTGATTGTACTAATGACTTTGATATATGTGTATCAAAGCATCATACTATACATCTTAAATACAGAAAATAAAAAGTAGAAGAAGAAACTTACCTGGTCCTGCTAAGATTAAGTAATAAGAAAATTATTTGGTAGCTAGCTATTCTCAGTGTCCTATTTTATCACACTCTGAGTAATGTTTATTGAAGAGCAGGAAATACTAAAGATGTTGGGTTTTAGTGATAAAATGCGATGTGTCATGACTTTGAAGTTGGTTGTCTTAATTTTGCCTTTATTCACCACCAGTAAGACTTGGAAAGCTGTGAATTCTTGTTTTTTTTTTTTTCCCCCCATTGGCTATGTTCCCATGTCTGTAATAATGCTTCCAGAAAGACCAAACTCAAGTTGTATCCCGGATGTGACCAAGACTGGAATATTATCTAGGATCTGTATAAAACTCTCATTTTCCGAGAGAACCCTTGCTAAAATAGCTCTCGTAACTCCCGAAAGTCTGACTGGTTTTCTCGCTGCATGTGAAGTCTGTTTTGCCTTGACTGAGACCTGTACACGCTCCGCCTATGTGGTAATTGGCCATGCCCTAGGGTTGAGGGGTAGGGTGGGGGACAACTGTATGTGTAAAACAGAGATGATATCCTCATTTCCTGCAAAAGCTGTTTGTGTAAACTGTGTGAACTTTGCTGAGTTTAAATAAATACTTTGAAATCTGAGATGACTGGGATTTCTTTCTGCACTGTCTAGGGTAACAGTAAACTTCCAGCAAATGTTGATTTTTCAGGAAGTAGCCACAGCCACCAGCTTCATCAAGAAAAAGACGGGGAGAGTTTCTTCTCCACATTGCAGAAAACCTTAAGTCGATGTAGATAATTAACCATGTTCTAAAGCCCCTGGTTGTGCCTGAGTTCTATTAATGGTTGGGGTAACAGTGTGAGCTCTGGAGTCAAAGAGAACTAGGTGTAAAGCCCATGAGTATGAACAAGTTAGTAATTTCCTCTGTCTCTGTTTCTCACATGTAAAATGGAGTTAAGGATAACATGTGAAGCAGTTCAACCAATTCTTAAAGCCCAGTAAGGGCTAACTCAATGGCAGATAATAGTATCATTATTGTTATTCTTCATGTCTGTTATCCTCATCATAATTATAATTCCTTAAATGAATATCTTTTTTTCATATGCTCCACAGATTTGGAGCCACTCCTCCCATCAGGCCATGTGGATACACCTAAAATAGCACTTGTAACAGCTAGGGCCAAGATGGCGATTAGGTTGCAGCTTAGTGTTCCAACTCTGATTAGTTGATATTAGCTTCCTAGAAAGCTGGGTAGACCAGATTCTTAAGGCTGTTGATGAAATTAGCAAAGCATCATGATCGATTATTACTGCCTGCCATAAACATGGGAGGGAAAAGGGGAACACTGCTTATTTGCCAGCCCTGGCCTAGGAGCTGTGGACTATGGCTCAGATGCTTTCTGCCCCATTGAAACAGTGCAGAAAAGTACAAACATTTTCCTTTCTGGGCACCGTAATTCTACCAATCCTGATGTTAAAAGAGATTCTTATTGGTAACAGGCTATAACCCAGTTCAAGACCAGACACTGAAAAATTGAGTTGTCTTTGTTTTTTTCTTTTTTCAATTTTGTTCTGGGCTTCATAGCTTCCTTCTTGGCAAACTATTTGGCTAGCAGACATGATTTGAGTAACATGGTGGTCTGCTTTTCCCCATTAATGATGATAATGGCGTATATTTTCAGAGCACTTAATTTATAAAATGCTCTTAACATCCATTAGGGTACTTTATATTCAACTCTTTGGCATGCAGAAAGCACAAAAGGAAGCGAAGGCAAACTGGTGTGGTTACTTCTCAAGTCTCGACTCAAGCTCATTGATGATTCTAGCACATATGTTTTGTTTCCGAAGTGCTGGGGTTTCACTTCCAGGGTAATGGTATCTGTCTCTTGCTGTGATCCTTCCTCTGGTTTCTTGACTCCTTAATTAATTTTCCTTTCATTTATAATTCTTCCTCATGTAATACATGTTTGCCTATTGTTAAAATATTGCCCTCACATTGTGCCGCATGCCCCGGTATTTCCTCAATGAGTCACTTATGGATCTCAGGGCCAATTTTGTTCCCAAGACAAAATGCCAAGGCCAAGATGAGTTCCAGTTTTGTGCTAATAATTTCAAATTCCTAAGGCTTAGAAACGCCCCCAAGTGCCACAAAGATACCAAAATGATCAAATGGTGGCCTCTGTAGAAGGCAGGCTCTCCATCCTTTGGTAAAGCAAAGGACGGTTTTCCTGTCCTTTTAGATAGCTTCTACTTCAGAAGTATAATCTGTTTTCTCCCACTCATCCAGTCTCAGGAGATTTGGAACTATTTTGCAATAAAAGATGTGTAAGGCTGACCCTCTCTGCCTACGCTGCTCTCCGCTTAAATGGGTTGAGTCAGTATTTCCTTTTTCTAATTCAGCAATGGGCCAGCTGGTTTTGTCTGATAGACTAAGACCCAGTGAAATGACCTTCTTTCTAACCAGGAAAAGAATAGAGGTAAGCAATTATTTAATCAATGGAATCAGAGAAGACTGTGAAGCATATAAATTCAGCTTCTAAAACTTCTTTCTTTCATAGCAATATTTTGAGACGTTTCTATAGGAGAGTGATTTGTTTCCATTGTGAAAATTTGTATTACATAACAGAGAAACTATGTCTTGCTGTCCATTGATTGTATGACAACCTAGAGGGATCAAAATTATTTAGATGAAAAAAAAAAATATATTATTTGTTGTTTAAATGGCTGCAAAGCCCAACAAAAAGCTATTTAGACCACATGCCCTAAATAGTCTCTTATATAATTGTTTTCACTGTGTTAGGGTTTGATATTATATCTGCAGTTTGCATTAAAAGGTACTATAAGAAACGAGCATATGAAACTAATTTTGCATTTAATATGGGGATATGATTTCAATACATTTTCCACCATAACTCAGTGTCCTTCTATGATACCCCACGCAAAAAGTTTCTTAAAGAACTAAGTTTCATAAGAAACAGTGCTTCTCTTAAAGAACTGATCAATTTTCTCCTCAAAGACAATGACAAAGAATAACTAATTGAATATCTCTTTTATACAGTTCTTTTGCTATTAGGAAGTTCAAAGAAAGATGTGTGGTTCAACTTCAGTATGAAACTGAATATATTCTGGAGTTAGAAATGGCTCAAGCAATACAGACCTGTAGTATCTCATTCATAAGAAGGCTGGAGATAGGTGACTGCTGGTGCCGGTACTACTGCTCATTGATGTCATCAAAACACAGGCCTTTTCCTTCCATTTTTCTTCTCTTCTGTCTTTGGCTGTTGTCTTTTCGGTCCAACGGTTGGTGCCTCATGTCACCTGATTGTGGCCACAGAACAAACCATATATCCACATTCAAGTCAGAAAGAAAGAGAAGTGGACCAGCAAGATCTCTTCTCCCTGTCCATAATAAAAGAACACAAAAGCTTTTCCAGAACTAATCTGCTTATATCTCACTGGCATTTCTGGATCACATAACTGTCCAACAAACTCACAGTTATGTTAGCCAAAAGAGGTGGAGAGTGGGTAGAAAATTAATAGCTATGACAGCGTATTTTCCGTGGTTCTCTTTTTTATAAGTATTCTTAAAGTCAGTCTTAAATCTAAGGAATTGAGAAAAGTTTAAGATATGGCCCCTGCTTTCTTTCTATGAGCTTAGCCTTCAATGGGGAGGTGATTCATGAATGGAAAATTAAATAATAATGAGGCGATAATAACATTACAAGTCAATAGCACATGAGGTACGAAATGCAATTCATGATGAATTACCAAGCAAATGGTCTAGACAGTCAATGTTGAAGGATATCGCTATGTTTGGGGATGAACAGGATTGATTTCAAAGAATAAGAAGAGTTTGATATAAATCTTACAAAGGAATAAAAGACATAACTGAATCTTTTCTTTTGTCATTAAGTCCAGAGATACGTGTATTCTGATGTAATTTTCGCTTGAAAACACACCATCTTCTTCAACTTAGAGTCAACCTTGGACTTTTAGAGATTTATTGAGGATCCATGGTCCTTCGGTTACCTGAAAATCAAAAGTCCAGAGATAATGTAAAATAGCATAAAAAGAAAAAGAAGGTAGCTAATGTAAAGAACTAATGCGTGTGTCTTTGGAATACAGGAATTGGAGGACCTTAGCAGAGAGGATAGCAGGAAGTTTGAATTGTGAACACATGCAGAACAGTTCCAGTTGACATTTACTAGCTGTGTAATCCTGGACAAACTGTTTAACTTCTTCCATCTTGGATTTTCTTATATGTAAAATGAAGATGATAATTTTTCTCACATTGATTTATAGAGATTATACATAAGCTAATACCATAGAAAGTGCTGTGTAAACTTAATATTAAGGTACAAAGTATTATTTAAAAGTGATATTCATTTCAGTGATAATCTTTACATATATTTGATTATATATATCTATATATATTCTATGATGCCCCACCCAAGACATTTCTTAAGAACTATCACCGCATCAAAATGCCCACCCAATAACTAGGTTCTCCATTGATTTCACATCTAGTATTGGGGACGAAAGCTAACATATCAACTTAGGCCAGGGTTAAACAAACATTGGTCTCTGACACAGCAGGCAAGGATCAGGTGTTCTGGTTCTCTCAGGGGTTAGCTGCCTTTCCTCTAGGGTCTGTCAGCTTAGAGAAATTCTCAGCTGTCAGGATCAGTGGGGTTCATTCCGGGTCTGCACATAATACTGGTTCAACTAGAAATCATGCCCATGTTAGAAGTGGGTTGTTAATGGAACAAGCTCTTACCTTTACATTTTGGAAAAACTTGACATCACATCAGTAAAAATGGAATGAACCTCCTATAAGAAAAGTTATGGGATAAGAACAGCATACTGGTGTTCAATAGTAGCTCAATCTGTATTTTCTAGATTTGTTCATGGAAAACTTACTAATTTTGGAAATGATAGAGTGATGGGAACCCTGCAGCTATCTTACCACTAGACTCATGAAATAATTAACAAAATGAGAAAATAACCCATTCATATATTTTAAAGAAACTCCCACATGGAGCACTAGGTACTACACAGAATGCAGACATTTTCCTCCAGTCCTAGTGCTGTAGATGTGCAGTAAAAGGAAGAAGAATACACAAGCTAGTCTAAAATAGAACCCAATGGGTCCCATCCATTCTATTTTGGGGAAATTGAACTAAGTGGGTACTGGGTTTATAAAAGTGTTATAATGAATGTTATATGAAAACTTGTGGGTATCCATTTATTGGACCCATACTACTGGACCAAAAAAGAAATATTAATATTGCAGACAATGAGAGATTGTATCTGAGCATATGCCTCATATACTTATACTTGACTGGCTGTTATAGTCTTAGGGCTCAGCATCCAGAGAAATTCCAGACGTGGTACTCATTCTCAATATTGTCTGCTGAGCTGATATTTAGCTGGAATAAAAGACTTTAAGCAAATAGTCCAGATGGGATACTGACATTGACCACATAGTAGAATAATCATTTCAATAAATCCCAAGTACATTTAAACCACTAGTTTCCTGGACATCCTAAAATTTCCAAGTCTATTGCTAGGAAAAGAAATGAAATTTTATCTTTATTGCATTGCTCTATGACACTCTTCATAAATTAGTCATTCTCTAGGCACCTTGGGGGAATAAAATTAACATGTTTTTAGGTACTTACTAAGTGCCCAGATCTTACATATGCCATCTGACTTAATCCTTGTTGTCAGTCCAAGGGTAGGTGTTTTTATCATGTTTTCACAAACAAAGTGAAATCTGGGAAGGTTATCCGTTTGACTCAAAATCACAAAGAGATATCATGGGCATTCTAAGGAGAACTTACCAATTGCAAAATCTCTTATCTGCACTGATTTTGAAGATAATTATTCTTCCACCATAGCACATTGTCTATGAGTAGACAATTAAGAATGCTTATATGTATATATTGTATGTATACATATATATATTGCCTTCTTTTGACTACGGTGTCTAAGAAATGGGGTTAGGAGGAATTGTGACAAATTGGATTTTCTAATTACCTGAGGGTTAGTATTTCCTCTGAAAACTTTGTTGAAACTATTTCTGAAAGGAATCTACTCTGTCCATTGGCTTTGCAGAATATAGTGACTAAGACAAACTTTTCTCTGATCATGTTATAGTGCTAACCAGATTTTTGCTCAAATGTCACCTAATCAGAAAGTCATCCTATGGCTACCCTGGGTAAAACAGTACCATCACTCCCACTCTCTCCTTGCATTGCTCTACTTTTCTCTTCACAGCACTTATTACTAACCGTTATATTACAAATTTGTTTACTTTCTGTTCACCCCTTCTCCCTTAGAATGCAAGCGCTATAAGAGAGGACTCTACTATGTCCAGAGTTGTTTCTCCAGGGCCTAGAATGGGTACATGGAATATAGTGGGCACTAAGACAATGTTTATCAAATGAATAAATCCAACTCATATTAGTTTTAATTATTTAGTCCTGTTGCCACAAATACATAGGGCTGAATCCGTGTGCATGACACTCCTATCACCTATTAGTTGGTACCTGGAGGTGGAGTTATTGATAATAAAACTTTTGCCATTTTACCTGATTCTTCCTTATGCAAATAGACACGGAGCTGTAATTTCAGCAAATTAAGGCTTCTGGTCAGTTGGAAGTGGTCCATCTGGCTCTCAAGGTTTCCTATAATTTGAGGAAAATGATTGGTTTCTTGTGTGCTGTTTCTTACATCATATAGTATTTTATCCTGAGTCTACGCCAGGTAAACACATTCACTCTTTAACAAAGGGCATAACCTTTGAACTACCGGGTTCTAAAGAAAGCAGGTTCCAATCTTCTTAATGTACTCTTCAAAGAGATTCCTGAAAGGGGAATAGCCTTGGAGAAGGCATCCAATTGCTGTTTTCTTTCCCTTATTCTTTCTGAAATGCTATTACCAGCACAATCACTACCCTGCTGTGTGACCCTGGTTAAGTGTTGTTGCTTTTTCTTGCTTATGAAAAGTAATCCACATGCTGATTTGTAGAAGATAGGGTGAAGATGACTGAGTGATAAGAGATGGAGAAAAATCTTTTGTGAATAATACCAAAAATAGTTGGCAGCTTAAACCAGGACTTTGTGAACGGTTAAATAAATGGAGTGGTCATAGCAAAGATGCATGCGTGTTTTGAGTGTGAAATGGGCCCCAACTGCTATGTAAAACCAAATTCTATCATTGTCTCCAGGTTGTAAGTCCAATGTATTTGAAAGCATGGATGAGCCTTCAGAGTGTCTGAACACTTTCATGAAAGCCTTTCTATGTGACCCAGCATCATCATGGGAGGGAGTTAAGTGGTGGCTAAGGGCCTGGGCTCTGCAACCAGACTGCTTGGACTTCGATCCTGGTCTGACACTTACTGGCTGGATGACTTTGGGCAAACTTTATTTTACAATAAAAGTCAGGTCATGGCTCTTGCTGCTCAAATCCCTGTCATGGCTCCCCAGGTCTTTAACACGGTCTATGTGGTTGCATTTTGGCTCCATCTGGGACCTCCTTTCAGCCCACTCTCCCTCTTGCTCTTTGTGCTTCAGTCTCAGAGATCTTCCAGTTGGGCACATTTCAAGGCTTATGCCCTTACTGGTCCTTCACCTAGAATGCTCTTGCCCACTTACTCTCATAGCCTGCTCTCTTGTTTCCTTAAGACCTCTGCTCAACTCTCACCTCCTCGGCAATGCTTGGTCAGAATATCTTTCTAAAATAGCATCTCTCTGACACTCTCTACTTCCCACCCATCTTTATGTAACACTTATTATCCCTGAGCTTGTATTACAAATGTAGATCTTTCTTGTCTGGGCTGCACCCCACCCATCCCAACCCTAAATATAAGCACTGTGAGGTTATGGACATCATTTTATCTGCTGTGGGAATCCAAGGCCTTGAATAATGCCTAGCACATACTAGGTGCTCAGTAAATATTTGCTAAATGTAGGAATGTATACTTGATTTAAATTGTGTCTATCAGAGCTTCTTTCTCGTTGATTAAAAATTGGGCCCAAAGAGACTAAGTCATCAGTACGTGCTATGACTGTCAAGTCCAATAGTTTCAAAAACTGAGGCTCCACTGTTGGGAAAGTAATTACTGGTCACCCTTAAACAAAGGAATAAGGTCAGGAAGAGACGGGTATAGAAAGGCAGATTTGGGATGGCCCCATTTTCAGTACTCGAATTCTTCTGATTCCTTTTGCTTAAGAGGCTTGAGTGGATTTCTGTTTCTTGCAATCAAAGAATCCCCAACTAATACAGGGGTGAAGTGAATTGATCCTCCATAAGTTTTTGAGGTCCTAGAGGACAGAGAAAATACTGGTGTACCTTTTTATATTTCCGTCTCTAGAGTCCATCACATACATATTTCAAGTATATATTTGACGAATAATTAACAAATAAAAAAGTTTTAACATGGAATGCCATAATATAGATGCAACGACCCCTATCTTACCCTCTTAAGGCAGTGTTTCTCTTTTCTACTTCTTTCCTATGTTTTCCCATTATCCAGATACTCTCAGTCCCTCACCGAACATTCTCCTCAGCATCATTGCAAGGGACTCATAAAAAGGTTATTCCATACAAAGCCTCTACACATTAGGCACATACCAAGTTCTGACGAAGAGGAAAAGAAGTTTCAGGGTGTCTCGGATCAAAATATGAATGTCCATTGCCTCAAAGGGAGGAGTTCTATTATCTTTAATACTTTCGTAGGTTTATGAATTTATATGTTCAAAGAATTGACTGAATTCTTTTGTGGTTGTTTACTTTTTAAATGGTCATACTGGTTTTAGTACCAAGTGATGAATTGAAAATTCTGCTCTTTGGTATCAAAAAGAAGTTATCTGACAGACAGAAATCAGGGCTTGCATTGAAACATTTAATTGTAACAACAACCAACATTGTTCTTTTATGTGATTGAATCCATACTCGAATCCCTGATTCCACCTCTTCATCACATGTACACTAACTATAATCCCTTCCAAGACAGAATTTCATTTTGATGGACTGTTGGCTTCATCATGTGTCCTGAATGTAACCTGCCCTACTTCTCTTGAAGACCCCTTCTGCTGATAATCCCTTCTGTTTTATTTAATTTTATCATCCTATTGGTTTAATGATAACATTTCCATCAAAGATGAAATCTCTTTATCTTTGCATTAATGCTTTTTCAATTCTTGTATGCGCTGCCATTTAAATCTCATTTATTACTTTTTGGATAAAATAACTATTCACAATGATTGTGGAATTAGTTATTCATACTTTGGGCTCTTAAGTATTATTCCTTAATTGATCTCTCCTCTCACCATCACCCCTTTTTCTGGGTTCACTGCAATTACTGACTAAGAAATCCTCATATGAATAGAATGAAAAGCAGAAAATTGATATTGTCTCAGAGTCTTTTATACTCTGACAAATCATACTCACAATTTAGAATGCTATCTTTTACATTAGATTGATTTTCAGGGCCAGTTACCTACATTACCTGAAAACTAGGACAAGAACACACTAATTCAACCATTTGAAGACTGAATCTATTGTTTCCACTTGTTATCACTGTCAAGAACTGTTTGACCCAAGCAGGACTTAATTTGGTTGCAAAAGTGTCCAGACTTACAGTGTATGGTAAAGGGGAAAATCTGTCCAATTTCCAGGCAAAATGGACAAAAGCTCAAAGTAGTACCATGCTGTGGATGGGACGTGACTAACGGAAGGATATGCAGCCCCAGGAAATCCTAGGTTTGCTGTCCTCAAACTCAATCTTGTGACATCCCTCCAAAGATATCTTCTCTCACCACCTAAGGAACCTGGGCATAGGTATAATTCCACTTCCTCTGGTACTCTCCTGGTAGAAAAAGCCCAGGTTGAAATACTTTGTCTTTTTAGCCCAACATGAAACATGAACATTCTGTTCAGTTCTAGCCAACATTCTTCATGTTTAGAACTATCTTGTGCTCCATTGTGAATAAGGGTGTGGACTGGGCCTTCAGCATCTTATCTTTGTTCCATGCAGGCAATTTCAGTGATCCCTGGCAAGCGACCCATTCCTGTTGAATTCTGGGTGGTCAGGGATCTGTAGCAGGTGTTTAGGGGATTATTCCAGTTATAATTTTATTTCCAATCTGCCCCAAATGAAGTAAACTCCCCAACTGGCTGGTGTGCGTTTTGATAGGAGGTTGAGGTGGTGACCCCAATATACCATTGTTTCATATTCTGTAGGAGCATCTGCGACGTTATTAGCAAGGCATCCCATCAGCTTCTCAGCAGGCAGGCCAATGAATTCATCCATGGAACTTAAAAAATCAGGACTGAGGAAAGAGGGCCAGCCTCTTTCAGGTGGCAGGAGCTGCGAAAGGAGAGATTTGAACAGTATCAGTCGTCACGCTTCCTACCGCAAATGAAAAGCTGGTTCACTGGGAGGAAAAATGATACTGACCCACAGAGACATCAGAGACAAGGAGGAGGCAAGAAACCCCAGGTACTGTTCCCATTGTTCCTGAAATCCAGTGCGTCTCTTCCACTTTCACAGTTTGGTTATTCAACTATTTCTTTAATTATGTAAAACATGCCTATAAACCTTCCAGTAAGCTCTCCCTTCCTGGCCTGATCAGAGGTTGGGGTTCCACTCACTTGCCCTTAAAAGTCCTAATTGTACATACATATTTGGGAGTTCAAAAGCAAATATCAAATCAGTCCATGCTAATAGTATCTGGGACAATGGAGTAGTTTGTAATTATTCCAGTGATAATTTTTTGTCCAATCTGCCTACTTCAATTGAGAGAGGTATAGGCAGGAATTACAGGTTTTTTGGTTCTGTGTTAAAGGTTGGGGCACAATCTTCAACAGGAAGTTGCTATATTAGCTCCTGTACACACTGATCACTTGTTCATCAACACATTCTCGTGGTCTTCCTTTTACTGGCTGAACACAAATGGCCACTGGATGGAGGAAAATGGGCAAAGCCAAACCCAGGGAATCCCTGGTAATCTCTCCACCTTCTCTTCTTTTCTTCTCATGAGATTGCATTTTAAATATGACTTCTACCTTAAAATGTAAAAAATACTTTCCCTAAATCCTTTAGAATATATGCCTTCTAATTTTATAAATTTAAGTCCCAATGATAGTTGATGATGTTAAACCATTTCAGTTCTTCCTCTCCACATCTCTGGAACATTCCATAGGCCAGAAGATTTCTGCTCTTGGTGTATCCATTTCTATTCTTTGTAACTTTCCAACCTGTCCACTGGGGCACCTAGTGAAGACCCAGCTCTCACAAGTCTTTTGTTGAGTGAATCAACAACCCTGCAAGAGTGTTGAAATGTTGGGAGTGGATTAATCCTTCTCTTCCACTAGGTGGTGCTGATTGGCATGTCATCTGTCTTGGAGTGTTTTGAAGGCCTCAATTTGTCACCACTTGGTTGGCCGTAGGACCTGATGAAAGGCAGCAGGTCTATTTTTCCAAGCCAGGAATTTCTGAGTCTCATCTTTAGCTTTTTCCTTTGTGTGGGCCTGAGCTAGTCCCTTATTTCCTTGTTTTTAAATAGGGTCTTTATAACCCTATAGACAGCCCTTTACCCAGCTGTCAAAGGTTGTGAGATGTCCTGCTCTCTTGCACTCTTTGTTTCTCTCGATATGTCACAGAGGCCCACTTTCCTGGGCCTCAGATGGGAAAGGGACTCCTTGGCTGAGAGAGGAAAGACATAGTCTTGGGAAACTGGTACTGGACATCCCACTATTGCTGTGAACTCTGGGTATTAGCATTTGGTCCCGTGGTACTGGTGAGGGGCTTTACTTTTTGCCCCGATATGGCGTTTACGTTCAAAATATAAGAAATACTTTCCTTGGAACCTTTAGAACAGGCTTATGGAGGGACTTTTTGAAGAACTCATGTGTGGGCAGGACAATCTCCAATAGAGTAATATTTCATTTATCAGTCATCATCAGAGAAAGAGGTGTTTATAAGCCAATTTTCCAGATAGTCACATTTTATTTTCTATGCCAAATCTTTAAAAAGTTTTGCAGGATTAGAGTGAATACAATAGTATTGAAAAAATATTGTGCATATTGTGCTTTCTTAAATATAATTTGTTACATTTAATTTAGGTTACACAATAAATTCAAATCATTTGTAGGTATACAGGTATAGATATCTGTTGTGGCGGTTGTGTTGTTGTTATTCTAGGAACTGTTGTTGTAATCTGGTATTCTTGCCTCCAAAATTGCTAAATGCTTCTACCATCTTCCTTTCTTCCTAAGCACACTCTACCATTTTTCCAATTTACCACCAATGGCATGTCGTATGCTGGATACCATATTGGCAGGCTGCATAATGTGTGTTAACGTAGATGCTGAACTCCTCCACTGAAGTTGTGCATACCAGTATCTTTGGACAAAGGACCCTGCTCCCTTCCTGCCTTCCATATGGTCCTCTGCACTCTTGAAAACCCCAAACCCCAAGGACAGTTTCCTGGCCAATGGTCTAACAAGAGACCCTACTCTGGGAACAGTCACTCTCATCACGCCTTCTTGCTATCCATACTCTAACAGGAAACAGAGACACCAAGAAAATAACATTAACATAATAAAATAAGGAGAGGAAATCAGCCACGGTGGCAAGTTCTGACCAAAAAATGAAAGACCAAAAATGAGCAGACAGAACTTCTTTATTCATAAGAACGGAAACCCAATTTAAACTGGTTTAAGCTCAAAAGTTCACCAAACAGAAAGGCCTGCAAAACTTTAGGAGAGGTGGATACGTGGGCTCAAACAGCCTTCAGGGCCTGAGCGCTCTTCATCTCCTGTTTTCCTCTGCCTTGGCTCTGCTCATAAACCTGTCTTCCCCATCCAAGGCCTCCTGCAGATCCAGGATTATACCCTCCTAGCTTCTAGTCAAATGGAAAGAGAGGTTTTTTTTCCCCAACAACTCCTACAAAAACTGCAGAATTGCCTTTTATTAGGTAGGCTTTGGTCTCCTGGCTCCTGAAAGTCAATGATTGCGACTGAAAGGCTACTATACAGCAGCCTGGATCGGCCAGGTCTGATTGAAGCTACCTCCAGAAATAGAGGGATGGTTCAGATGACTAGAAACACACAGACTCAGAATTTAGAGTTTGAATACAGTCATTTCCCTAAAGGAAAAACCATTGTATTGTTACCAGAGTAAGTGTAAGTGATTGCTGGGAGGATAAACCCAACAGATTTGTGCTAAAGAAGCTAATGGAGACCACTCCCACGTGGACTTAAATGGACATCTCTGCCCTAATGCTGAGTCACAACTGTGGCATTCAGGACACCTGTCTCTACCACTTGCAAAAAGGCTTTTGACTTGAACAATAGAAGACCACCCTATTTATTTATTTACTTATTTATTTATTTAAGACCGGGTCTCACTCTGTCACCCAGGCTTGAGTGCAGTGGTGCGATCTTGGCTCACTGCAACCTCTGCTTCCCGGGTTCAAGAGATTCTTGTGCCTCAGTCTCCTGAGTAGCTGGGACTACAGTCGTGCACCATGAAGCCAAGCTAATTTTTGTATTTTAGTAGAGACGAGGTTCCACCATGTAGGCCAGGCTAGCCTTGAATTCCTGACTTCAAGTGATCCACCTGCCTCAGTTTCCCAAAGTGTTGGGATTACAGGCGTGAGCCACCCTGCCCGTCCTAGAAGACCACCTTTTTATAACCTCCAAAGTAATCATTGATCCATATAATAATCATCAATAAATACTAAAACTATTATACATAAAAAAGAAGAAGCTAATGGAGATGAGGGAGTCAAGACTAGATGCTGACTTACCAGGTCTTTTGTGACTGAGAATACTTCTACCACACACACCCTTCCATTGGGTGTCTTATCTATCACATGACCTTCATCATGAAGGTTCTCTTCTCACCCCCTCTGCTCCGCAGCAAAATCAGGATGGGAGAGGGAGAAGGCAAGGCTGCTATTGAACTCTCAGTTAGCCAAACATCTTTCTCCAAGATCCTTGATCTTATTAGTCAGGCTCTCAATGACTTCAACTATTTTCTTTTATTTTCACAGGTCTTCAATAGGTCCAACATCATGGCTATTTTTCCAAGGACATAAATGTTACAGAAACAATCAAATGAGATAATAGCCAGCCCTGTGTTGTTCTGATGGTTGACCATATGCCGCGGAATAAATGCTTGTGTCCCTCCAAAATTCTTATGTGAAACCTAATTCATATTATAAACCTAATCCCCAATACCTAATTCTCAATAAGATACTATTTGGAGGTATAAAATTGGAAAGGTGATTATATCATGAGCACAGAGCCCTTATGTATGGGATTCGTGCAATTATCAAAGAGACCCCAGATAGCTCTATTGCCCCTTCCACCATGTGAGGACACAGGATGAGGACGGCTGTCTATGAACCAGGAAGACAGCCCTCATCAGACACCAAACCTGATGATACTTTGATCTGGGACTTTCAGCTTCCTGAATGGTGGGAAATAAATGTTTGTTATGTAAGCCATCCAGTCTATAGTATTTTTGTTATAGCAGCCTGAATTAACTAAGACACCCATAAAAAAAGACTACCTGTGTTGTAAATCCAAATCATCCTTCTTACCTACTTCACCCACTGTTCAATTCTAAGTTTTGAAGGGTTCTAGAGAACCCCATGAATATCTTTCTTCTCCCTCTTCCTTCCTTGCTTCTTTCCTCCCCTCCTCCCTTCCCTCTTTCTGACCTTTCTCAAAAACAGATTGAAATCTTACTATGGGCCAATCACTGAGGATACGACCATGAGGACACAGGAGTTGATGCCTGACGCATGACCTTGGAGAGCTCACAGAGTGACATGGACAAATAAGCAGACAGTTATAATACAGAGCGGTCAGTTCCAGTGGAGGAACAGACTTAGGCTGGCATGAATGACTATAAGGACAAGGCCCCTTATTCAAACTGGGACGTTCAGAAAAGGCACTCCGGTTACGTTATACTGAAGCTGAGTTCTTAAAGATGAGAAGGAATTAGGCAAAGAAAATGTCCAAAGTGAGGAAGATGTCCCAGGTGGAGGGAGCTGTGAGGACATGACAGATTCAGAGGGAGGCAAGTCCTTCAATCTGGCCAGAATGGTGTAAGTGCAGCAGGAGGGATTGGGAGCAAAGGGAAGGGAAGAGATGAGGTTTTCACATCTTAGACAAACCCATGTGTCTATTACCAGATCAAGTGAATGACTCGTTTCTCACTTTCAGAGTTCTTTCCAGTCTTTTAATTTTATCAGTGAGAAAGCTTTCTTTTAATAACTGTCAATAAAGCAATTATGCCAGTGGGCCAGTCTACCTCAGAAAACAGTGTGTGCCATTTCATAGTCTCTGATTGTTCCAGCTGTGCCATCTCCTCCTCTTTGTGGCCTGGCTACCTCCTTTCCTTGTCTTCATCCCTCTTCTAAGTACCCTTCCTCCTTAATCCCCTTCATGCTGTGTTTCCACAGCAGCCAAGGCAAAGCTCCATGGCATTTCTGCATCATGTTGGAATTTCGTCAGCCAGCGTGGCAGGCACCCTCTAAAATGATCCCATACTCTTGGTCTTCACATCTGTAAAATTCCCTCTTCTCGAGTATCAGCTGAACCTAGCGACTTGCAAAAGTGGTGGGATGCCATTTTGGAGAATTGGTTATAAAGGGCTGTGGCCTCCATCTCAGGCACTCTCTGCTTCCTTTCTCTTGAATCATCACCAACCATGTCATGAGGACACTCAGGTAGCCTGTGAAGAGGCCCGCATGGCAAGGCACTGTGTGACTGGGCTTGGAAGCAGCTTCTTTAGCTCCAGTGGACTCTTGGGAATGATGGAACCTTGGCGGAAAGCTTGACTGCCTAAGAACCCGTGAGTCAGAGGCACCCAGTCAGAGGCACTCTTCTTCCTAAGAACCCGTGAGTCAGAGGCACCCAGCTAAGCAGTTCCCAGGTTAACTAGCCCACTGAAACTGTAGGATAATAAATGTCTGATGTTAGAAGCAACAAGTGGCAGGGTAACATTATGCAGCAACAGATAACAAACACAGCAACTCTGTCTTCCCCACCAGACTCTGAGAGAGAACTGTGTCTTACTCATCTTGGACATCCCAGTGTCTGGCACTGTGACTGCTGTAAAGTAGGTGTCTTATAACTCTGATGAAAGGAACAAAACCAAATTGCATTTTTCCTTGTAAACCCTGTCCTCCACATATGTGCTGTGTGAATCCAGCTGATTTTTTTTTTGTTGGCCACAAGCAGAGAGAATTGGTTGGGTTCATTCCCGTGACCACAAAGCCCGAAAGACACACTTGCCTTTGCCTGATCCCCACAGAATGCCTCAGGTGATATACAGGCAAGAGGAAAAAGATCTTAACACTTCTTTCAGACATTAAAGAGCAGGGATTTTTACCTTGGGTCCATGAGCACTGGTTTTAGGGGTGAGAGTACTGCCTAGGGTTGTATGCAAAAGTTTCCATGTTTGTACATTATTTTCAGGGAGAGGATTCATAAATTTATCAGCCCCTCAAAGAGACTGTGATTAAAAGAGTTTAAGAGCCAGTGCTCCAGAGAGAGACAGAGAAAAAGAAAGAGATGCAATCTCTGATGAAAGAGTTCCATGTCTCAGGAGGAGCCAAGGAATGAGGGTGATTCCGGTTGAGCTGGACTTGCATCATCTCTCTTTCCCTGAAACCATTCCCGCTAAGATTGAGATTTTAAAAATTATACTAAAGGGTAATGCTTTTTTTATCTTCTTTACTGTTCCTTCAATGGTGAAAAGAAGCCTTTTGCATGTTGACTGCATTCAGTTAGCCCTTGCCTGTCTCTCACCCTCTTCCACTCCCCTCAGAGAATACTGAGTGATATCCTGAGCAGGCCAGGTGTGGATCCGGGCTGTGTCTGGCCTTCGTGGGAAGCAGGTGAGCCTTGGCTTCATGCCTCCCTCCTCTTCTGTTCTCCCTTCTGAGCCTCCACCCACTAAACATGGGTTTTCCTCCTCAGAACAGAGCCTGTGCCCTGTTCCTCTTATTCTTTTATTCATTTTCATCCTTACCAAAGCATCAGTTAATAACTGAGGTGCTGGTTGTTAGAGGAAGAAACTCATTGCATTTGACTGTCAGAGGAACTGGTATTTCAAGGCCCTAGAAACTCCCAAATCAAACCACAAAGGTGCCTGTTCATTCCTAAGGGGAAATGTATGTGCTGACTGGGATCACAATAGGTCCTGACCTTCTGAGAATCACTTGGCCTCCCCTGGTCGTTATATCTTTCTCTGCCAAGTAAGAGAATTGGACTAGATTTCCTCCAGTGTTCCTTCCAGTCTCAAAACATCAGAGGGTTGAAGGAGAAAAAAAAGTTACTGAGAAACTTTTGGACTCAGTGCTCAAATAAACTACCAATAAGCAGAAATGTCCAAATACAAAATGGGAGGTAAATACCCTCTCATGGAGATGTTGATTCTGAGGCTGGACAACCTCTTGCAAAAGATACTATTAAAGGATTTTATAGTTTGTGTCTGTGTCTCTGTGTGTGTGTGCACACAAGCACGCTCTGTGCACACGCGCACACTCTGTACACATACATTCATTCATTCAACAAACGCTTAGAAAGCCTCATGTATCTGCCAGGCACTGATGAATCAGCACTGAAACATGATATTGATAATTTCTGCCTTAGTAAATCTGCGCTCTATGATCAAGTAACACACATGTATATACAGTGGCTAGGGATGACACAGTAGGAAGAGGTGAAGTCTGAGGCAAACTCAAGAGTATATGCCTTAACTAAAGGCAAACAATGTTAAAATTATACCCATTTCGTGGGCCAGATAAGTCTGCAAGCTGAATTTGACATTGATCGCGCAGTCCTGATCCACGGTCCAGATAATAATAAAGATTGATGAGGGCTCACCATGTGCCAGCCTGTTCTAGGGTGCCTTACACATATTAAATCACTTATTCCTAGAATGAAACCACTCTTACAGGGACAGTTATTTTCTCCATCTTACAGATGAGAAAGCCATGGCTTTGAGTTAAGTAAGATGCCCAGGTCACCTGGCAAGCAGATCTGCGACTCCAAACTCACTTTTGAAACCCTATGTTGCCTCTACCTAGATGATTCCTCCGGCTCTGAACTTTTTTGATTATGCAAAATTGGTCTTATTTAATCGAATCAATGGAAGTGAGTTAGTGAGTTTTATTCATTTCTCTTTTACAATGACCTGCCTCATACAGGTAATAGTCAAGAATCAGACTTCATTTTACGCCTGAACCAGAATGACTGTGGAGATTTCATCCCAGCTACTTGGGAGGCTGAGACTGGAGAATCCCTTGAACCTGGGAGGCAGAGGTCACAGTGAGCTGAGATCGTGCCACTGCACTCCAGCCTGGGCAACAGAGTGAGATTCCAACTCAAAAAAAAAAGTCTTCTCAAAAGTACGTAAGCCCCAGAAGATACTTGTGTCAGGTTACATCTGTGCCTGTGAAACAGCCAAAGGCTGGGGTCAAGCAAGGAACCAATGATCTTCTCCTTTACATGTCAAGAGAGCAAGCATGGTTATTCACCCTCTTACCTAACAAGCTTGTGCCCTGACCACAGAATGGTGAAATAGAAAAGTGGAAGAGATTCGAACGTCAAGTATAATACTTCTGTGGGATCTTAATAAGATTTATAAGAGGACAGTAGCTACATGGTCAAATAACTTCAGGACTTTCTGGGTTGAAAAAGAGTTAACCTAGTTTTGCTACCTTTTGGGCTTCTTGGACTCCTTACCATGCTATGCCCAGAGAACCTTACTTTTCATGGGATATCTCTTAGACTACAGATTTGGAAAATCTGGCCTGATCTTTCCATCTAATTTTCACATGTGGGGAATCTGAGGAGGTTGAGAAGATAAATGAGCCATTCAAGTCTGCACAGCTAGGAAATAATAGTACTGATAAAAGGCCTTTGGGTTTTACAGCTGTGACAGCCTAGAACTGAAAAGGGTCTTAAAGAATACCAAATTTAAACAATTCACTTTGTTAGAAGAGAAAACACAGCTCCAAAGAGGATAAGTTACTTGTCCAAGGCTGTACAGGCAGAGTCTGGACCACATTATAGACTTTCTGGCTTCTCCTTGGAAGGAAACAAAGTGAAAATGAATTTAATTTATGTTAGCCAGAAATGTCTCTTAACCAATGTTTTCTAAGTATGCATAAGAGTTTCTGCGAAATGCTATAAGACATTGATATGACAGACACCAAGACGCTGCTGTAGCCTCAGTAAGGAAGCAACTGGGAGGTGGCTGGTGACTTCACATTAGAACCACTGGGAGCTTTATCAATGCTACTGATGACTTTGTCCAACCCATACTCTATAGAAATTAAATCTATTGAGAAGTTGGAGGTGAGATGGGGCCCCAGTGTCTGTACTTTTAAAAGCTGCCTGGGTGATTCTAGTGCAGCCAGACAGGAGAACCACTAGCCTAGAGCAAAACAAGATCTGGAACTGGAGAAAAGAGAAAAAGAGATGGCAGTAGAGGCCTCAGGCCAAGTGGTGCCTACATCACCAGCAGAGAAGAGGCAATGGTGCTTATCTCCTTTTTACACACACACACACACACACACACACACACACACGTATACACACACACACACACACACACACACATGCACACACTCCTTTCTTCTGTCTCCTCTACGGCTACAAGGGGAGAAATCCCTTGGTGAGAATAAGACCAGAAGTAAGAAGAGATGGATAAAAAGATTATTGCCCAGTCTTGGGCCTAGCTAAATGTTGCTAACATGGATTTGTGGAAAATTCTGTCAGCATGGCCCTGTGACTTTCTTCTGAAATGCTCCCATACTCTGTGCATGGAAGCAGAAAGAATAGGCCTGTGCGTTACTTAGAGCTTTGGACAGGCAGGATGGACACGAGGCCTCTTGCTAGCAGCAGAATTGACAGCTGAGAGAAGCTGGTTGTTGGATTCCATGAGATGGTCTTTGTTTCACAATTCCAGTGAACCAGTGATGACTATAAGGAGTAGACGTGACCGTGAAGGGGCACGCCTTATTCTACCTGGGGTGAATTCCCCGCCCAGGATAGTGTGGTTCACTCTGCCCATATCTATGTTTCTTAGATTCCTTTCAAATCTCTCATAACATCATTTACAGATAAATGTTTTATTTCATTTTGGGTAAATTTTAGACATACAACCATCCTCCCAATTATTTCTGTAATAATGACCTTCCTGTGCCTAGCGGAACTGCCAGATCCGGCCACAGCACAGCTGACTGTGAACTTGTGACTCAGTGGCCGACATTTGAAGACAACCTTTAACTAACTCCAGTAGGAAGCCAGCAGCCAGCATCTTCCAGCAATTACTGTAATTTACGTACTCAAAAAATGAAATAGCAATGTTCAGACTTCTCTAAAAGATTCTTGACGTAACCACATGAGGACTAAGTCTCATTTGTTGAAAAATGAGATTAGCTTCTTGTCCTTCACCTCTGATCACGGGGAGTCTCAGAATGAAGTGCTATCTGAAATTAAATTGTGGCTTTCTTTTCTTTAATTTTTTAAATTTTACTTTCCCCTGCTCCAGCTGGAAACCAAGAGTTAGCATGCACATTCTGCTTTCCAACTGAACTGCCTAATCCTCTATGACTCAGCTGTCCAGAGCCACAGCTGGCTTGGCATTGATTTTAAAAGTCTTTCTCTCTCTCTCTCTCTCTCTCTCACCTTCTCTCTCTCGTTCTCCCTCCTTTCCTCTTACCACTCTAAAGTCTCCTCCCCCTCTCCCTACCCCAAGCCAGTTCGACAGTGAATCAATTGCTAGGTCTTTCCAATTGGCCATAAGCAGTGCCAGAGGGAAACTCCTAGTTCTCTGGCTACAGGCTTGGGCTGGGGAAGCAGCTTATAAGGTCAGTGTCCCAAACTCAAGCAGACAGCAGTACAAATAAACAGCCATGGGGAGACAGACACGGAGTCAGGAAAATCCCCTACATGACTAGACTATCAGTTTCAGCAATGCCGTGACGGGGAACATCAGGTTCAAGCCCATGACACTGAGGCCAAAGAGTCTGCCTTGGAATAAGCGTTGTTCTCAAGCCCGTTTCTCTCTAGCCAGAGGACATATTTTGTTAAAGAAAAAAAAATTCACCTGAAGGATGGCTGGGAGTCAAAATCAAATAATTATAAAAAATGATACATTTTCAGGATTCTAGTTAACTGGGGTAGACGGACAATCCAAATTAGTTAAGAACGTAAATTACAGAAGGTTTTGAAAGACAGGTGCCAGTGGGGAAGGGTCCTCCTGGTAGTGTTCTAGAAGAAGATTGGGTATTTGAAACCACAGATGTCCACTGAATGGACAAGAACCATGAGGTTCTTACCAGAGGCAGATTTATCATGAAGCTAGTGAGGCTTCTACCTCAAGACTCCTCTCTTACACAGACACAGCTAAGGGGCACTACCATTGTGGTTACATGGTCCTATGTTATAAAATGCGCAAAAGTAAAATGTTTTGATATTCTTTTTCTTAAAAAGGGATCCCCAACTTATACACCCTCCAGACCCCATGAAACTTGAACTCACATCAATTGGGACAGGCATTTGGGGATAGATGGGGTGAGTGATGGGGATTGCCTTTGGGGTTTTGTTCTTGTTGATTTGGATGAAAGGAGGTGGTACCCTACTGTGGGATTCAGCTTTTCATTCTCACTGATGACTTAGGGCTCCCCTTCTTCTGGGCAGGCTCCCTCGTGCTCCTCAGAACAATCTAATGTGACTCTCTAGACACCTCCTGTGATCATGGTTCTTATTTTAGAAGTTAATATGAGCATACATATTCACTAGCATAAAGAAAGCATTCTATAAAATGCTAGCTATGGTGGACAATTTTGTGTGCTCATAATGGTACTCCCTTTCTTTTGGATATTTCTAGAGCAACTCACACCCTTGGCCATGACAATCGTCTATGGTTGGATGTGTGACTCAAGCCAGGCCTTTTAGTCTTTCCCTAAGTTACTCAACTGCAGCACGAGAAGAGGGTCTCTTTTCTCTCTGTTCACAAGGCTGTAAAGGTTATGAACTGATGGCTGGTGGCTGACAGGGCTCCAGCCTTGTGGGAAAGCTGGTGTGTGAATGAATGGCTAGAGAAAGAAGCCCTCCAGTGCCTGATTTCAGCACCCCATCCCATTTTCCTGTGGGTTTATGAGCCCACACAATTCCTCTCTCTTCTCAAGAAGGTTGCTGTCTCTTACAATCTAAATTATTCTAATCCATTTGTAATCTGGAGTCAGATGGTCATGAAAAAAAATTCTTCCAGCTCTCTGTTTTTCTTTTATTGGAACAAAGCTTCCTGTTGAGCATATTCTCTGTAGAATCATCTCCTACAGTGAAATTTCAATCACTTTTATCAACACTCCTAATGTCAATGGATTACTAAACATCTTCCAGTTTTGCAAATCAACTACTATAGCATGAGCACCTATTAGGTCCAAGGCAACTGGCTCCCATCTGGACCAGGTAAACTACCTGGAATCTGACTGTGCTTCTACTGAAAAGTAAACAAAAGTACAACATCTCCAGGATCTATTACTGAAAAGTGTGAGGAACTGGTGGGTTGACCAACGATGGCCATAACTTCCGGAATATATTAGGTGCTATGTATCTGTGGGATTTAAGATTATCTGAGAGCTCAAAGCACATTTTGATCATCACAAGAGTTAAAACATAGACCTGGCTGTGTTGGGTGTAATAATTTTGGTCTCACTGAAATTATTCCGTAAGAAACAACTGGTCCTACTAGGGACACCTTGGGATAGTCATTTCCTGTATGCACAGGGCTTTGTGACTAGAGGGCCTCTTAGCATCTGATGATTCTAATTTTGACCCAATAAGATGAAGTGTTTACACACAAATGTATACCGCAGCCCAAATTGATCTGGTCAACACTCTAATTAGTGTTGCTGAGAATAGGACCTTTCAATTAAATAGTTAAGAATGACTTGTAACTACTTTACAAATAATATTTATGGTTGATTTATTAAATAATACTATTAAAGAGCTTAAAATAGTCCTTTTCATAAGTGAGTTACCTACTCAATAACCCAACTATATTCAACCTGAAACCCAGTTTTCACGGAAAGTTTGCTATCCAAGTTTTCATAAATTACACGCTAGAAAAATCCAAATTACAGAGTAAATGGCAAATGGTAAGTTACCCTGAATAGAGCGTTAGGCTGGAATTCGGAAATCCTAAGTTCTTGTCTTAACTCTGTCCCTAAATTACTGCAATTACTGTGAGTCTCCGTTTCTGCATCTGTAAAATGATAGAGTTGGACCATATCATAACTACAATGTATTGAGCTATTATTATGTGCCAGGCCTTGTATGTGAAGCTGCATGCACATTATTTTATTACACCAGCATTTATTTCTTCCATTAGTTCTTCTAGTACATAATACTTTTTTTTGCTTTATTCTGTACAGAGCAGAAAACTGAGACTCACAGAGACTAAGAAACTTTCCCAAGATCACACAGCTAGTAGGTAACAGAACAGAGACTCAAACCAGGTTACACTTGGTTTAGAGCCCACACACTGAACTACTACTTGATTCTGTTATTTTTGTAGGATCTCAAAGATTCTTCCAGCTACAAAGTACTTTTCTTGTATTTCTAAGTAGCAATCCATTTCAGGATTAACAGGGTTTCATTGCTATCATAGTATATTTGGACTAGTTTATGACAGTTAATTTCCAGTTAATCCAATTATGAAAAAAATGTGAGCTGAGACCTACTAATTCAATTATAAGTGACTCAGAACTAATTTTCAGTAAAATTAAGGACTACCAGTCAAGAAAACACCAATGGCCGTTAGATGCCATAACTTACTCTGCAGCTTATTTTGACGACATTTTAGGAAGAAACCCCATTTAGATGAACTCTGTCCTGAAGGGGAAATTAACCATTCTTGGCTGGTTCCCAGTTAGTAAAATCCTAAAACAAATACAGATTTCCCCTTCTGGTTTCCAAACCCTTTACTCCACCCCAGCCACCACAAACACAGTCTGACAGTGTGGTCTGACTGCTTGTTGTTGGTGGCAGTGACTTTAATCTTACCCCACCTCCTCCAAGAAGGAGGCTGGATGCCAAGTGAATCTATCAGCAAGCTTAGGTTTAGCTCTTGGAGTATTTCACATGCTGTCTGAGGAACTGAGAGTTGGAGCTATAAAGAAATATAATACATGACCCATTGCCTTATAGATGTCTCAATAGTGAGGGCACAAATGGAACAGATAAAAATGCAGAACAGAGAAGAGTAAAGGATATGTTAAGAGCTTGGCTTCTGTGGCGGACATGGAGGGAGAAGCTGGGTGGGTAAGACAGAGAGATTGAGTTGAGGTATAGACAAGACTTGGATTGGCTGGGGAGAACAGGAAGGGGAAGGAGAGAAGGGGCATTCTGGGTAAGAAAATTAGGATAGGGAACAAGGAAGGAATGAGCACGATGTGCTATAGCATTGTGAAGAGAATTTCTCTGCTAGAAGACTTCTAAACAAAACCTCTAGGTAACGACTAGAAAATTTCATCAGAAAAGGTCTTCACAGGCAAGAACTTTATCTCTTTTGCTTATTACTATATCCTTGGTGTCTGTAACAATACTCGACACAGAGTAGGTAGTCAACACATATCATTCAATGCCTGAATGCTGTATATCATGTAGACCTGTGGCTCTCAAAGTGTCGTCCCTGGACCAGCATTATTGACATCACGTGGGAACTTGCTAGAAATAAAAATTCTTAGGCCCCACTCCCGACCTACTGAATCAGAAACTCTAGAATTAGGTCCCAGAGCACGTAATTTAACAAGCTTTCCAGGTGATTCTGACGCACGTTGAAACTTACAAACCACACCGAGTGCTGAGGCTCGCGCCTGTAATCCCAGCACTTTGGGAAGCCAAGGCGGCCAAATCACTAGAAATCAGGAGTTCGAGACCAGCCTGGCCTACATAGTGAAACCCTGTCTCTACTAAAAATACAAAAATTAGCCAGGCATGTTGGCACGTGCCTGTAGTCCCAGCTACTTGGGAGGCTGAGGCAGGAGAATCGCTTGAACCTTGGAGGCAGAGGTTGTGGTGAGCCAAGATCATGCCACTGCACTCTAGCCTGGGCACAGAGTGATACTCCATCTCAAAAACAAAACAAAAACAGCAATAAAAAATTAGCCAGGTGTGGTGGTGCGCACCCATAGTCCCAGCTACTTGGGAGGCTGACGTGGGAGGATCACCTGAGCCTGGGGAGGTTGAGGCTGCAGTGAACAGTGATTGTGCCACTGCATTCTAGCCTGTGTGACAGAGAGAGATCTGGCCTCAGAAAAAAAAAGTATGAACCTTGGATGTATACCAAAGCCTGGTTATGGCAATTTTCTTACTGCCTCTAGAATCCATGATACTCTTCCTAGTGTGCTCTAAAATGGAAGAATGGGGATATTTATTATTTAAATGTTGGCAAGTAACATCTGAAACACTTAAATGCTGGGAGTGACATCTTTGCATTTCAAAGAACACAATCATCTACACTCAAATAAGTAAAATTAGATTTATCCATTTATCAGGATTTAGAGTGTCTCTCACAGGAAGAGGAGGTAGGAACCCAGGCTCTGGGAAGTCAATACGGCCAAAAAAACAAAAGTGAATTTAAAAATATGAATTAGGATGGCTGATTGACCCAAGCATTTTCCCTACCTTTTAAAAGTCCAATACAATAACAGTAAAAGAACCCATAAGAGCAAAGAGAATGGAAAGGACTCAAGAACTCTTTCAATTAATGTTTGAAAAATGGAAGAGAACAAAAAACTGTGGGACCTTCTTGAACAACTCAAGGGAACTGGTGTTGATGTTAGTAGATGCTTGATGCAGATTCCTGAGGAGCTGCGGCCTTAGGAGTAGCAAGTCTCCCTCTGTTCCTGGAGTAAATAAGCATTCTTCATGATATTTCATAAAACTAGAGAACTGGGCCAGGCACGGTGGCTCACGCCTGTAATCCCAGCACTTTGGGAGGCCAAGGCGGGTGGATCACCTGCAGTCAGGAGTTCAAGACCAGCCTGACCAACATGGTGAAACTAAAAAAAAAAAAAAAAAAAAAGCAAAAATTAGCTGGTGTGGTGGTACACGCCTGTAGTCCCAGCTACTTGCAAGGCTGAGGCATGAGAATCACTTTAAACCAGGAAGCAGAGGTTGCAGTGAGCTGAGAAAAAAAACCTAGAGAACTGGAAGAGACATTGAAAATTGAAATTCTAAACTCTATATTGACCAAATAAGGAAACTGAGGCATAAGGAAGTTAAGAGATTGTTCCCGGTAACATACTGGTTACTAACAAACCTAAGTATCCACCAATCCTTTTCTGAGTGTGTCTTTTATCATATCCCACTGCCTGTCTCAATTCACCAGGATCACCAAAGGCTTCCATGACGAAGTGCCACATCACATCTCTCACACCATTTCATGAGGTGTAGACAAGAATACTGAACTAGGTCATAACAGTCACACCCCTCAGCTCTGAGTATGTGTGACTGTTGATTCATTCATCCGTATTGTGTTTGTGGTGGGATCTACAGTGTATTGCGGGTGGGGCAAACGGAGACGAAATTGTTAATTTGCATTTTCAAGTCTTTTTCAATTTAAAAATTATGTTTGCTCATTAAATAAATTAACTCTATCACAGTAACTGTAGAGTATTATTTGATGAATAAACATCCCCTGGAACTCACTACTATTCATGGTTTGTTTAATATTATGTTTAATAGTCTTATGAACTTATCAAACAAATCAGCATTTCTTTAATCATTAATGAACATTCCCTTAAATATTTGTGCATAACTTACAACTAAAAAATTAAAATGTGGATCCATCAAATAAAAATTTCCCAAATATTTAAATATTGATTGCTAATGCAAATACTTCTAAATATTTGATTAAAACCACACTTTTACTATAAAAAATTATCTTTAGCATTTGAACACTTAAAACGAAGACACACAAACACACACTATTAAAGTGATAAAAAGCTAATGTGTACCCTGAAACTAAAACTAGTTCCCCAAATGTTAATACTATAGACTTAAGTACCAGTAAGTTATTTGCATTTATTTTCAGGTTTGCCTTCCTTAAATTTCTGTAATTTTAGTATTTTTGTATCTCATTAGACTGAAGGAAAAGGATCAGTCTCAAAAAGTGACAGTTATGGTACCTGGGTAATGAATGGATTGACATCTGATCTGTTGCAATATCTAAGGTAGTTTTCATTTTCTCCTTTTTTATGATAAAGTAAAGTTTCATTTGTTACATCATGGCAGTTTTAACTGTCTTTACACAGATTTAAATATTACAAACCTAGTGCTTTTCCAAAAATGATTTATTCTTTAGTTGGGCACAGCTGGTAGTAGCTAACACATTGACTTGCCATTTTGATATATTGATTCTGCCCATTAGCATTATGCAACAGTATTATAAATATTACTGGTATTTTATTTAACATGAAACTTATTGGTATTTTATTATACCTAAGAGGACTATCTAGAGCAGAACGTTTCAACCAGCATACTATGTAATTCCCCATTCCTATGTGAATGACTGGGGTGCCACCATATAGATCCCTTCTACCTTGAGCTGCTTGGAGCCTGGAGTGTTCGAGAAATCTGGAAGAGGGAGAAGGGGACATCAAACACAGCCTTACACTGTGTCATGAATTAATGTTTTGTTAGATACATGTTATCATTGTCTCTATGTACCATGAATTGAAAGGTTTGGGAAGCACTGGTCAGGAAGATTCATCTCCAAAAGGGGAGACTGAGTCTATGTGGTCATCTCTCCTCTTCTCTAGGACATACAGCTAACTCATCCTTTTAGAACACAATATGGCATGTCCCTTCCACTTGATTATTTTATGTGACCACTCCTGGTGAACTGCGGGACACTGTTTGGCCAGTTTTAATTGTTTTTTCTCATTCTTCTTATGGTACATACCTACTTTCCTCAGAATTACATACACTTCTCTCTATTCTTTCCTGCTGAAACAGAAAATAACAGGTAATGAACTATAAATTATGAATTATTTCTTTTTAAGAAAAGAAACAAAATATTTAAGTATATACCCTTAATTTATAAGGCAAAAAAAAAATTAAAACAGCCTATCATATTAACCCTCTTTGTATTACAATAATGTTTTTACACACTTTATATTTTTACATAGTTTTTTGCATCATTAGAAACTGAAAACGTTTCCTAGAGAGTTGCAACCTACTTTGATGAAACGTTATGTTACTCATTTTATCTTTTCTATTTTGTTGAGTTCAACCTAGCTCAGGGAAGCCTCTTTAAGTTGACTCTTTTGCCTTTGGAACATTGCCTCTGGCATTTTATAAAAATATGCACGCTGCACTTTGGGAGGCCGAGGCGGGTGGATCACGAGGTCAAGAGATCAAGACCATTCTGGTCAACATGGTGAAACCCCGTCTCTACTAAACATACAAAAAATTAGCCGAGCATGGTAGTGCATGCCTGTAGTCCTGGCTACTCAGGAGGCTGAGGCAGGAGAATTGCTTGAACCCAGGAGGCAGAGGTTGCAGTGAGCCGAGATTGCCCCATTGCACTCCAGCCTGGGTAACAAGAGTGAAACTCCATCTCAAAAAAAAAAAAAATATATGCATGCTGTCTCAGACTCATCCTGACATTTCCCCGACCCCAAGACATGGGATCCACTACCTTTTAAAGGATCTTGGTGCCCTTTAGTGGGGAAAGTAAGAGAGAGTTTACATAGAATGCTGAACTTTATTGTCGTATGTTTTCATATGCTACTTTTCTTAGAGTAGGTGACTTTATCAGTCCCTAATATATCTTTCCACATTGACAAAACCAAAAACAACAACTTCCTATGATCCCATTATCCCCCCACCACCCAAAATTGGTCTTTCTTGTAGGTCCTGCAAGCTTTTTGTTCTTGAACAAATCTTTGACTTAGTATGTTCCTCTTTTAAATAGGGATGATTCTTCAATGTAACAGGTAGTTGACAGAATGAAAGGAAATAGAAAAAGACCCTGAAAATGAAAACTATTTTTATAATCTACTCCTACTATATTCTACTCATACATGATTTGCTCAAGAGTCCTATGACACCTTTATGTTTTTCTATTTCCTTATCTTTGCTCTCCTGCTAAAATGCCCTTTAAAAAAATGTGTACCTGTTGAAACCAGGCTCAGCTTAAAAGCAGCCTCCTTTGGGAGCAGTCCGAGGTGTCCAGGCAGAATGAGTCCTTTCTGTGCTCTGTTTCAGGAGTACCCCAATGGTTCTGCTTTTAAATCATTGGATTATGTGTATTTATTCACACTTCCATCTCTCCTAATAAGTTTGTGGAGGACAGCGATAATATTTTGTTCATCTTTACATACAAAGAGCTGCACATAGTATCTTGTGTGAAGTAAACAAGAGGTGTTTACTGAATTGATTGTTGATTGGGTTAAATCACTCATTGATTGGGTTAGATCACTGATTTTCTATTATTATGCAATTAAACCCAAAGAGTTATTGACAGGGAGGATGAATAATTATTTCTAACTCTAGACTTACTCTGATATGATCAGGCTCCTAAAATTGAAGTGTATGCTTCTTAAACTGTGAAACGGGATCACCTAAGACAGGGGTCCCCAGTCCCTGGGCCACAGACCGGCTCACGTCTGTGGCCTGTTAGGAACTGGGCCGCACAGCGGGAGGTGAGTGGTGGGTGAGCTAGGATTACTGCCTAAGCTCCACCTCCTGTCGGATCAGGAGCTGGATTTCCCTATTAGGTTTCCATAGGAGCTGGAACCCTATTGTGAACTGCTCATGTGAGGGATCTGGACTGCGCACTTCTTATGAGTGCACTAATGCCTGATGATCTCAGGTGAGGTGCAACAGTTTCATCCTGAAACCATCTCCACCCCAACCCCCGTCCATGGGAAAATTTTCTTCCACAAAACCAGTCCCTGATGTCAAAAAAGGCTGGGGACTGCTGACCTAAGAGACTTGTGAAAAATGCAGGTACCGGACTCTACCTTAGACCCTGTGAGCCTGAATCTCTGATGACAAGGCGGGCAGTCTTCAGTTTTGGCATTTTCTCAGGTGATCATTATGCCCATCAATGTTTGAGAACCACTGCCTTAGAGAAATCCTGGTCCTTATCACACCTAATGCAGGGATCAATCCTAATTCAGAGGTCCCTGACCTTATGATAAGGTGTTTCTGATGCGAGGGTAGATACATTTCCCTGGAAGAGAACAAAGTTAGGCATGATAAAGCTAGGAAGGAAGTCCTTGTTAATTCCTAGTACTATCCCAGATTGACTAGTGAGCTTTTAGAATAAACCATTCATGGACTAATGATTCTGTCCATGCAACTGATGTGTACTGACGTGGACATGGGCTTTGGCACCAAGGTGGGTAGATTTGATTTGATTCCCAAAATTATCACATGCTGGCTGTGTGACCAGATGCAGGTGAATAAGGCTCTGAGTTTCCATTTTTGTTTTCTCTAAAATGAAGATGTGAGAACCCCTTTCACTCACAAGATTGTGGTGAAGACTGTGAGTGCAATGACATATGTAAAAATGTTTTATTAAGCCTCAAAATTGTCTCTGTTAATTATTATTTTCACTGCACAGGCCAACTTAAAAGGTTCACTTCTACATCATGTGTTTGACATCTCCCAGCTTCTCATGGCTGACAAAGTGGACCCTGAGTGTCAACTTCACCATAGACACAAATGACATCCATGATGTGCCTGGGGACAGACCCTATTACAAGTCAGGGAGCATGGTTTGAGTAATCACTTGGTCCCCCAGGTCTTCAGCCATAAAATTAGAGATGAGTTGCCCATTTACATAGATGAAAATGCTCCACGTAGCCCATGCCATGGATAACTAAGCATCATGTTCTTGTAGGTCATAACATTGCTCTGCTTTGAAGAGTATTAGAGCTCTACTTCTGCTAAATGCCAGAGCAAATGTACCATTCAATGCATAAGTGAATACTGGACACTTACAAAATGTAAGGAGCTATATAGCTCAGAATAAACACTTTGAAAATTGAAATAAAGAAGGACATGTCACCTGTTGAATTACAACTGGCCCTTTGTGATGGCTCAGATGCCCTCTTCCGCTGCAGAAAGAACTAAGGAACTATGTTTTACCTCACTTAGTCATCTCTGTTATTCCTTTCTGCAGACTCCAGAGTCCCCAGAATTGCACCTGCATATATGGCCACTATATTTGTCGAACTGAATGTATACTTTTTATCCAAAAGGAAATCTTCATCTAAGACATCTTACACTGGTGAATGTGGTGGTTATAATGTAATCCTTCTCTGTAAAACTCCACTTTCTACGTATAGCTTAAACAGAATCTCTTATTTGGATGGGTCCTTGACAATCTAGCATTTTCCAAAATGCATTCCGTGGAACACTAATCCTGCGAGACACCCCTTGAAAGGGAAGGTTCCATTGTCAAATAACTTTAGGAAACATTACCCACCTCCTCTTGGGAGGTCTTAATGCAAAATGGCACATTAAAGGCTCTGAGAAGTCCTGCAGCAATCCTGTATTTTGTTCTTTCTTTGAGAACCTGTTTTTTAAATGAATGTTTTTAATTGACAAAAAATTCCATACATTTATTATGTCCAACATGTGTTTCGAAATATGTATAGTTTGAGAAATGGCTAAATTAGGCTAATGAACACATGCATTACCTCACATATTCATCATGTTTTTGTGGTTGTGAGAACTCTAAAAATGTACTCTCAGCAATTTTCAAGAACACAATATATTGTTGTAAACGATAGTCACCATGTTGTATGTTAGCTCTCTTGAACCTGTTCCTTCTGTCTCACTGAAATGTGGCTCCTGTGACCATGTTCCCAATCTCGCCTTCCCTACCAGCCTCTGGTCACTTCTAGTTATTCTTTGCTTTTATGAGTTTGACTTCTTTAGATTCCACAGGAAAGTGATGTAGTGTGGTATCTGTCTTTCTGTGCCTGGCTTATTTCACCTAATATAATGCCTTCCAGGTCTGACAGCATGATAATATGTGACACACCTGGGTAAATTTTGCTCTTTCTTGTTATGTCAGCTTCCTATGCCTCTGCTGGTGTGACACAGGCTGTACGTCCTGTAAGGGAACCATCCCCTTTTAGGCTTTTAATTACCACTTACTGCTTGTTTGTCTCTAGACTAACCTAACTCCCGACTGACTAATCTCATGGTGATATTGTGGCCTCTGGTTGTCCTTCAAGGTAAAAGTTAAAAGCATTTTTGTTCTACACATTAACTCACTTTTAAGTTGTCAATAAGTTCTCATGTTTCAAACACCAAAGGTAAGAAAAGGTGTTCAAAGAGAATTCTCCCTCTCACCTACCCCAGGTATTCGGTTCCCACTTTTTCATCACCAACACCACTGGGAGTAATTACGGCTTTTAATTTCTTCCTTAACCTTCCAGATCTAGCCATATCCATGCTGATATATATCACACACTCATAGTGTCCATTCTCTTTTACAGAAATAGTGCTTATTATATACATTTTTTGAAAAGCAAAAATTATCATCATCCTAAAAGATGTAAACTTCACAAAATTAGATTCTACTTCCTTAACTTCCTCATATGAAGAAAGATTTAAAAATATGTTTGTGGAAGGCTTTGAGCTTTGAGGTCTCGCATTTGGCAAACCAAGGTCTCCTACAGCATGAGAGCCCCCCCCTGCATGAGTAGCGGTATGCGTCAAGTTCTTGGATGAGCAAACCAAGGTACAAGGCCTCCTTTCAACCTTGCCATGGTAGAGGCGTGGAGAGACCTCTGTGACTCCTCAATGCTTCACTGCTGATATGAAATATGCATTCTGCAAAAGCAAGCTTGAAACACAAAATAAGCCAGGTGCAGGGGCTCAGCACTGTAATCCAAGCACTTTGGGAGGAGGTCAGGAGTTTCAGACCAGCCTGGACAACATAGCAAGACCCCATTTCTAAAAAAAAAATAAAAAATTAGGCATGTGTGGTGGTACACACCTGTAGTCCCAGCTACTTGGGAGGCTGAGGTGGAAGAATTGCTTAAGCCCAAGTTTGAGACTGCAGTGATAGCACCACTGCACTCCAACGTGGATGATAGTGCCATGAGACCCTGCCTCTAAAAAACAAACAAACAAACAAAAACCACCACCAACAACAAAAAAACAGCCTAGGTGTGGTGGCTCATGCCTGTGATCCCAGCACTTTGAGAGGATGAGGCTGGTGGATCACTTGAGGTCAGGACTTCGAGACCAGCCTGGCCAACATGGTGAAACCCCATCTCTACTAAAAATACAAAAGTTAGCCGTGCATGATGGTGGGCACCAAAAATCCCAGATACACCGGAGGCTGAGGCAGGAGAATCGCTTGAACCCGGGAGGCTGAGGTTGCAGTAAGCAGAGATCGTGCCACTGCACTCCAGCCTGGGTGACAGAATGAGATTCCATCTCAGAAAAACCCCCAAAAACAAAAAAACCCCAAGCCCCATACAATACAAAAGCAGATTTGCCAAAAAGGAAATGTCAGTGTCGTTAGAAGGCTAACAAGGAGGAGCCCAGGGAGAGGGAAGAGATAGCTACAGATGTCACGCTGAGTGAAACATTCTGCAGCAACCGCTACTTTTTTTCTTTTTCAATTTTAAAACCACTGAAGCAGAGGCTTTGTCCTATCATCAAGGCAGGAGAACAGAAAGGTTCAGAGGATTTAAAGTCAGTCAGGACTGTTTTCACATCTCAGCTGTGCCACTTACTTTCTGTGTGCCCTTGGGCAACTTACCTAACCTCTCTGTGCCTCAGTCTCATCATCTGTAAAATGGGAGCAGTAGGAGTACCTACCTCACGGAACTGTTGTGAAGGTTATGGGAGATGGTGCTTATGAGCCTAGCCAAGAGCTTGACTCACATGGATTAGTATTTGCTGAACAGCAGTGATTTTTAAGGGGATTTTTGTTAGTAGAAGAACTATTTAGGCTGTATCCTAAACTTATGCAAGTAACAATTCATTCACTTGCAAGTTCAGACCGAGAGCGGGTTGTTGAGTTTTTGGTGGTGGTTGAGTTTTGGGTTGTTGTTGAGTTTTTGGATGTTGTAGAGTTTTCGCTGTTGTAGAGTTTTGGTTGTAGAGTTTTGGTTGTTGTAGAGTTTTTGGTTGTTGTTGATATTTGTTCTCTTCCTTTGCTACCGCCTTAGATGGTCCTAATTCATCCAATATATTTGCAGCTAACTGTATTAACTGCTGAACAACAATTGCAGTTCCAGTTGGGTGACAGAATCAAATTCTTTCACATTATCTTAGTCCCTGGAAATGGGTTAGCGGACCAGAGTCATCTTGTTAGCTCGCAGAAATGGCTGAGAGAGGGAGCCATTCCAAATCTTATCCATTAACTCCATGGAAACTGCATTGAGTTCATGTTCTTTACATAGAGTGGAAATGATTCTTGAGAAGTTCCACAGTCTGAAATCCAGCTTTGTAATAAGAACCATGTTGCTGATGTCAGCAGCTAGGAAGCTGCAGGGTATTGAAAGTCTTTGGGACTCTAGCATCCACTCATATTTATAGCAATGTTGCTTTTTTACCCTTGAAATGACACATCATCTTAGAATTTCAAAGAGAGTTCCAAATCTGAGCTGGCTGAGTCCATCTGCAAGCTCATGGAGGAGCTGTGCTATTGAAGAAGTACTGTCACCTAACAATTGAGGAATTGAGTTACATCAGAAACTACTTATCCACAAATTTCTTTAGAAAAGGATCTTCAGACAGTTCTCAGACACTAGAGGAAGTCTAAGTCTTTGGAACCCACCACAATATAAGTGAAGGAGGCAACTTCTTTCACATGTGGCCAGTGAAATAACAGCTAACTGAACTTGACGAAATATCAAAACATTTCCAGGAAATATACAAGATATGGATGGCTAGCTACTAAATTTAGGATACATGTCTCATTGTACATCTTTTGAGATAAATAGTATGAAAAAATAGTACTTAATATCTCTTTGGGTGATTCTGTTCTGGAATCAGCTAAATGACATAAAAATTGTCATCTGTTATGAATGAGAATAATAATCTCACAAAGTAATATTTATCCTAAATTCAGATTCTGTCTGCTTCTCCCTCCCCTCTCTTTCCACATGCTGTAATGGGATAAATGATGTTTTCAATCAGGGAGGGATGGGAAAAATTAAGAAGCTTTAGGAAAAGTATATTCTGAATTTCCAAAAGCTGTCTAGGTCAGTCCAGAGTCTAGTCAGAAAGTGTATTCATCCTGCCTGGATATTTCCATCGACAGCGGAAGCGAGGCAGGGACAGCTGAAAATGATTACACTTGTGACCCTTTCCCAGGGAGATCCTCAAGTCGAAGGTACTTGGAGGCTCGCAGCTTGTTACCATTTTGCCTTTATTTCTCTGGGTAAGCAGTCATGCTGAATGAATTTGTGATTCACTTAATAAACACTTGGGGGAATGATTTCTTGCTTCCTCGAGCCATGTTTTTTAATCTGGTCTACACCACCCTTCAAAATATGAAAGAAAAAAATATCCTTCATAAACCAAATGACTGTTTTTCTCAACATGGGTGAAGAACGTTTTCATTCTGTATGTGTTATGGAAAAGAATATGCAGGAGCAGGATGGCCACTAAATTCGGAGTCAGCCCTACCTGTCAGAGGGCGGGGGGTGGTCTGAGATGTGTAATAAAGTCTAGAAATGTAAGGTCATATTATTCCTTCTCCGTTTGGTGAGCCCATCAGATTCCATAATAATAGTCCTCAACTGGTGTCCCAAAATACTACTCCACAGTTGAGAAAATACACTACCCAATCCCCTCAAGAAGGCTTATTCACCTTAGACATGCATTCTTTCTCTTTCAAAACTTTTTGTATAAAACTATATAGTATAATGACTGTATGTTCTCTTTTACAAAAAACAAAACAGGGAACTTATATTCTGCTAGCATTGAAGCTGAATGATTTGCTTCTCCCAGTCAGCCGAGCTCCTACACTCAGGTGGGCTTTAGCCAACTTGGTCTGTATGCTCTTCAGGTGAAATGCCCAGATGGCCCAAATAACCAGCTTCAACCAGTTATCCCATGGTTTCGCATGCAGAGGCTTCACCTTAAGTAAATCCTATAGCATATTAATTGTAACATTTTATTGATTTTTAGCAGAACAATTTCTGAGAACATAGTTTTACTTTTCATAGGAGGGCAATATGCAATATTTTCCCAATGTTCTGTGTAATGCATCTTAATCTAGATTATTCTGTTGGCAGAGCATATTGTATGTAAAATGAAGACAAGTTCAAGTTCAAGTTCACAGCTGTTGGTTTCACGGTAGTATTCTATTATGGATTTATATATTTGTAAATATCATTAATCTTAGAGCAAACCAGTTGTTTAAGGATACTATAGCATTGCCAAATAGCCAAACAATGTTTCACTATTGGTGATAGCATCTGAACTTTCTTCCCCAGAAATTCATATACTTATTTTACTTAAGACAGTGAAAAGGAAAAATTAGAATGTTCCAACATCATAAGATTTCTTTTGTGGGGAATGCATTGCTGACTGTAATAAGACATTTACAGACTTGGCTTTCCTGTGCAGGGAATTCTGCTGGCTTCACAGATACCTGTGTCAGTGCTTAAAGAGAACATCATACAACATGCATGCTTTGTGTGGCCATTTAAGCTTTATTTAAACAATCATAGGTGTTTTTAATGTAGCAACTGTAAAATGTTTTACAAGCTTCCATTTAGATAGGTTTTGGTTTTGAAAGATGCTTAATTCATCTCCTAGAACTTACCACTTTCGGTTTTGCTTTCCTTTATCTCTCTTCTACTAAGAACTCTTTTATTTTATTTCCTTCTTTCCAGAATCTTTTTTACCTCCCTGTTAACCTAGTTGTTCACTAGAATATTCCTCCAGTGTAGTTCTTGTCCTAGTTGTACGATGTAGAGTAGCAGAGATGGTGGTGATATTAGTTGTCCATAATAAAAAATAAGTTGTAATAATAACATTAAGTTGGTGCCATTACTTTTAATGGCAAAACCTACAATTACATTTGCACCAACCTAACAATAGTAACAATAGCCTCTGTCATGGAAATAGCTTGTATTTGTCTTCTCAGTGGACAGAAGGAGAGCAAATACAAGCTATTTCCACCACAGAAGCTATTTCCCCATTTGAAGACTTAACATTCCCTTACTCTCTATCTACATGGACCCAAAACCCAGGCTTGATCAACTAGAGCATTCCATACCCTGGCCACAGTGACTAACTCAGGGCTGGAAGTGTGATGCAACCAGGCAATGAAACCCCATTCCAGGATCTTCGGAAAACTCTTGGGATCTCTTTCTCCTGTGGTTGCTCAGCTGGGAAGATGTCTCAGCATTCATCTTGCCGTCTCATGGGGATGGTCTGCCTGAAAATGAAACCAATCAGAGACTACAGAGCCAAGTGATTTAGAGAGATGCCATAGTGAGGACCATGAATGAGCTCCTGATCCAGACGCTGGCCTTTTTTTTTTTTTTTTTTTTTTTTGCTTAAGCTAAGTTGAACTAGGCTTCTGTCCCTTGCCACTAGAGGAAACCTCACAAATACAGAGGTAACTGTGTCATATGTTGAGCACTGCTTGCATGCCAGGCACCAGTAGAAGTATGTTAATAGATGTCATTATTAATGGATAGTGAATAAGTATGTTAATAGATGTCATCTCATTTAATCCACACAACAGACGTGTATTTAATCCACACAACAGACGTGTATTTGCTGCAACTGTGTAGATGAGGAGATGGAGATTTAAAGAGGTTAAGTAATTCTGAGGCTATCCAGATGATAAAGAACACCAGAGCCTCTGCACTGGTAATATTGATAAGGCTGAATTTAGCAAGATGGGTTTGGGACATTAACTCAGAAATATGCAGGTTGGAGGGCTGCTACTGGCTAGTCACCAGGGCACTGAGACATCAATTTAGGCATCCTGGAGCATCCATCGAGTCTTTATAGAGCTGGTTTTGGCATAGCTGGCCATAGATGAAACCAAAGCCAGACAGGATTTTGCTTATTTAGCCACGGGGCCAGTTAGATCCTGGAATTCTCCACAGGGAACACGAGTGAGGACAGTCAATTCTAAGACTTCTGTGAAAAGACAGTATGTATATTAGGCTACAGGGATTAGCCTTAACTCCTGGAAGAATTAAGGGGCCTCCTTAGGATCTTGAGATAAGCCCACATTGGGTTAAATGACTGGAGAGAGGATGAGGCAGAGGTTCACCCTAGAGTCCATCTCAGCCAGCATTTGTGGTTTGCAATTGATTTGTCATGGTCTGGCCTAGGGCAAGCTGAGGTCATTGTGGTGAAGGTAGAAAATGATCCAAATGCATTCACCATGCCAGGCCTGGGTCTGTTTGCCCTCATATCTATTCCTGGCCCTTCTCCTGCTATGCCTCACTGTGGGGCTGATCCCTTCAGCCTGCCTTCCCCAGGCTCCTATGTGAGATGGTTTCTGCCTGGTGCAGTCAACGACAGGCACTGGCGAGGCATTGGTAGGGGGAAATGAGCGTAAGTTTGGGTATTTCTCCCTCTCATTCTCTGCCTCAGACTCATTCTTCAGCAACAACAGGGTCTCCTCCATAGCTCCAGATAGCACAGATCAGACCCACTGTGGTTCCACCTCTGCCTCCTTATCCCAGGCTCAGTGCCTCTGGAAATGCTGCTTTTAACCTAGGGGCCATGGAGGCCTCCTGATGGTGCCCATCTCCGGGCCATTGGATTGTCCTTTCTTGGCATCTCAGCAATTCTATCACCTCTGTAACAAAGTCCTGTTGGAAATGCTTGTAGCGCTTCTTGTTTTCTTGGTTAGCCAAAGGCCCAAAATGCAACCCCTTCTTGAGAGCAGCAGTCCTACCCTTGAGCACCCTCCTGTAGTAGGTGCTTAAAAATAAGTAGATTGCTTAGTTGGTTGGTGGAAACTCTTGCCAGCCTAACCCATCCACTCATATGCTCTGCCTTCACACAACTGCTCAGTGGAATCAAAGATCCTGTTTTCAGCCTCATTTTAGTGGGCTGGTCCTCTCGACTTCCTACCGACTCCTTTGAAGGCTGGTAGGAGCTGAGCAAAAGGAGTCTTTCCTGAAAATCTTTCCATCTTCTCAGTAATCATATTAAGTATCTGATTTTGTGTAGGCTGGCCAGAGAAAACATACTTCCCTTTTCACTGAAGGCAAGGCATCTCATCATGACTCCTTGCTGCAATTGCAATTTTTTTTTTTTTAATTTAAGAGACAAGTCTGATTTACACTGAAAACAGTGGTTGTGGTTTATGGACTTAGCATGCTAATTCCCATCTAATGTAGCAAATTTTGGGGGTAGGTTTTCATCTGAATGGAGATGAGTCACCATATTCTTCTGCCATATATTGAAAAATATCCATCGTTAGTTAAAAAGCATTTCTTTTAAGGCATTTCTTCAGAGTAAAGTCAACCTGAACTCCTTGTTTGTGTGCCTGAGAGGGTCAGGAAATTCATCTTTAGCCTCAGCCTTACACATCTGCCCACCCTAGCCTCCAGAACGTCACATTTCCTATCCAAATCTTTCTTGTTGGTTTATTTGAACATCCCTCAGGAAGGAACCCAGAAGGTTCCACTTGGGCATGTGGGGTCATCGGCGCAGCTGACTCGAGCTGGCTGAGCCAACAGTGCTGCTTCGGTGGAGTGTTTTGTTGGCTGGATCATCTGCAGTGGGGGTTGGCCAGCGCGGGAGAACTCTGGGAGTGTCCACAGGAAGTGGATATTTCCTGACCAGCTCATCCCTTGCTGACTCTCCAGAATTTTCTTGTCTACAACTAAAACATTTTGCCTTGTATGTTCCTGCCCAAGGCCTCTTGAGACAGTGGGTGGTTTTTTCTTCTTTTATTTCTCAACTTGTGCCAAATGTGTCAGGAGTTAAGTCCATAATGTATATATCTTGGACCCACTCTTTTAGAAATGTGGCCTCTCTGTTTCTGACACAGGCTGCTGCACAGTGACCATATGCGTCTGAAAGCTCAACCCTTTAAACAATTTTGGCTTGGTGCTTCTGTAGAAATGACGGCCTCATTAAAAAGGCACTGAGGAGACAGGCCTGATAAACTCTCCCCTTCCTGTGTCCTAAGAAAGAATAAAAGGAGAGGGGGGCCATCTAGATTGGATATCCAAGAAGACGAGTAACAGGCAGCACCCTTTAGTCTCTCGCTTAGTATCCAGCACTGGCTTCCACTTCACTGCAGCCTAGGCTGTCTAGGTGGGGCCATGGGGCCACCACATCTGTCTAAAGAGGTGCACCGCTCAGGAAGCACCATTCCCATAAACTCTGATGTTATGCAGTGTGCAATCCAGCCAACTGTGCATGGTGGCCTTGCTGTGAAAGTGAGACTTCCCTGGTTTTCCTTGCTATATCTAGACCTAAAAGGTCTTCTCTTTCCAACTTTCTCTTTGTGCACACTTTTTCTTGCCTTAAAAAAGAGGGAGTGAGTCTTACCTCAGAAAGCTTTTATGAGACTGAATGAGCTGGCAAAAAAAGGGACTTGCATTACTTGGAAAAAAAAAGTCTTCTCCAAAGACAATGTAGTATTATTTTAAAGTTGGCACTAACAAAATTACTTTCTGGGAATGAAAAATTTACCCATGAGAGCCAAACTAACTTATTCCATGTGCTGGGATGACCACAGATATTAGCAAGGGCTAATGTGGCCCGGGGTCCCTAACAAAGAAGATGACTTCAAATCGACCATGGTTTGGAAATTTGTGGATTATAAGTAGCCTTAAAATTATTACTACTTCTCTGTATTAACACAGTTCTTGAGTCAAGATCTGTAACATTCATTATTTTTTGAGTCATCCTCATCAGGAAAGAGAAGCAGCACTGGGGAAAATACTGTGGATTATAAGGGAAGATTGTCTTCAAGTTTCAGGTGGATTCAGAGAAGGGAAGGAGGAGCAGCTCAAAGAAAGGGAAACTCATGGAACCAGTGATGAAGCCAGAGAGAATTTTTCTGGGGAGGGGCAACCAGATTGGGCTTGAAGGGAGCAGGGGCTGAGAGCTTAGAAACAGACCCGGTGGACGTGAGAGACTTCACAGGCAAGGAAAAAGTCTGTTACGTTAGTGGGATAAACAGTTGATCGGAATGGAGTCTGTGCATTTGGGGAATGAGAGATAGTGGATTGGTGGGGTAGAATCATGACAGACCACAGACCACAGAGGGCTGTGAAAGCACTCTGGGGCCCGCCCGGTGCTCAGAATCCATGGAATGCAAACTTTCCATGGCCATCAAACCAAGTACGTGGGGAAAACTGTTCTTTCACCCAGGTCACAGCGTTAGAGAATCTAAAACTTTTTTTTCTCTGCATAGTCTGGTGCTTCTCTCTATATATAATTTCCCATGTGGGAACACACACTGCTTTGCCAAATAAATAGTCCCTTCCTATTCAGACTGGAATTCGTTTTCAAAAATATGTTTGTCTCCCAGCAAAGAAAACAAAAAGAGTATCCCAAGATTGGCATCCTTCAAATTAGGAACCAAAGCAAGTGGTTGTAAAGCAAAGTATTTGTAATTGATAATTCACACTGACAGCAAAGTTTGTTTTTTAAAGCTTAAGTCTTGAAACTCTTTTCAAGTGGTAGCAAACACTTAGTCAGAACACAGACCTCCCCGGGACACAGGATAACCCCTGAATCAGCATCTGACTCGGGAGCTGGTCAGTTCACCATCAGTAGCCATTAGGCATTGACTTCATCGTGACCTGTCTATCATGGATCTGGACAGAAGCTCAGTTAACAAGACTTCCTTTCTTTAAATGCAATTTAGTAATTACCTTTCTTCTTTCACTTGAACTTCCTCTTTGAATCTCATTTCAATCCCCACATATTGAAGTTATTCTTCTAAACTAACAAACGCAAACACAAATGAGCCTAATAGCAAATCCCTTCCGAAGATGTTAGGAAACTCAGATTTTCTCCATTTCATGACTCCAGAAAGGGAGGAAGAGAGAATATAGCAAGATGGAGAAATCACCCTCATGGAAACCAGGAGATAGGGAGGTGATGCTACACAGATGAAAGCAGTGCATAAATGGCACTGGCTGGAAGAGAGGAAAGCCCGCTGGGAGGTAAGGCAATGAAGTTCAGAGAGGTGGGTCAGAATCAAAGGGACAGAGTCTAATGAATAGTCTTATCTTCCTGCAGATGAAACAACTGTAGCCTTTGGGACTAGAATGACATAGGAAAATCAGTGTCTGAGAAAACTTATTCCCAGAGAAGTGGGGGACGTTCAGGCTATGACTTCAAGAATTGGAGAGATTCTGAAGCCACTTAACTGGGGATTACCCAAGGATTCAAATCCAGTGCTTGAAAGCAGGCCAGACTGAGAAAGGCTTCTAACATTATCTAAGGGTCTCACAGCATTTTAGAATTAGAATAAACATACTGGAAAAAACAGTTCTGTGGTATCAGTCAGCATTTAAGATTGCTTTATCCAGTATAAGCGATGGGACATTCACATCAGAGAAGCATATGTCTTCTCCCTGCCTCCCCTCAAAACTCTTTCTCTCCATCTTCCTGATGTCATATCCTGGCACCCTAACAGGGGTGGGGGAATTATATAACTGTCTGAAGTAGTGCAGAACATGAAACAATAAATAAGCTATGTAAATTGCAAAACATGAGTCATAATTCTCTTTGTTCTGTATCTTTATAACTGTATTTTTTAAAATTACATATTTTTTCCCGCATGATAGACGTCTAAAACCAAACCAAACAAAAAACCTCTAAGTGCCCTCTCATGTAAAAACCTATTTTGTTACATCAGATTATGCCTAGGCAACTGCTGTTGAAATTATAGTGAACATTTTTGGAGAGTCTATTGTGTGTCAGGCACTCAAAACTACCTACTTCTTCCCAATTTTAGAGATGAGGAAACCAAAAATAGAGAGGTTAAGTGATTTATCCATGGTTGCCCAGTTAGTAATTGTCAGAGCCAAGGCTTGAACTTTTGGCTACCTGTGTCCAAAGTCCATTCTTTTCCCCCTTACACTGTACCTTCTCCCCAGTCTTCCCTGAGAGCAGAACTCTCAAGGAACTCAGCTAAAGCAAGCCTGAAGTTGGCCACCCACCCTATGACCTGCCACTCTCCTGCTGACACTCCTGTGTCACAAATGGAAACTTCCTACAAGTCTCCAGGTGTTACTAGGCTCTTTTTCTCCTCTGCTCACATCCTGGTCTTTAAAGAATAAATCTTAAAGCTCCTAGGCCCAACCTACAGCCCACTCTTGATACGTAAAGAAAGATATTAAAATATAAAATAGCAGCAGGGCCTAGGGAAGCCTGAAAAACTATTCGTACTCATAATGATTGTAAAAAATCTACATCCAGGTCTATTTTGAGGCACAAAGAATGAAATCAAAATTTTCTTTCTTTCTTTTTTTTTTTTTTTTTGAGACAGAGTCTTGTTTTTGTCGCCAGGTGCCAGGCTGGAGTGCAGTGGCATGATCTTGGCTCACTGCAACCTCCGCCTCCCGGGTTCAAGCAATTCTCCTGCCTCAGCCTCCCAAGTAGCTGGGACTACAGGAGCACGTAACCACGCTCAGCTAATTTTTTCTTTTTTTTTTTTTTTTTAGTAGAGACGGGGTTTCACCATGTTGGCCAGGATGGTCTTGATCTCTTGACCTCATGATCTGCCTGCCTTGGCCTCCCAAAGTCCTGGGATTACAGGCATGAGCCACCGTGCCCCGCCCAAAACCAAAACTTTGATAGATATATAGATGATGAAACGGGCTGAGGTGAATTTTAAAATTCGGCATTTAAAAATCTTATGGGAGAAGTGCTCTTCTGACCCTCTAATCCTCAATCATGTATTTTAAGTACTCTCTTCTCTCCAGAGATAAGAGTTAAGTTCTGGGGATAAATGTATTGTTTAAATCAGACCTGTGCTATGTGACAGAGGTACAGTGACAAAAAGACAACATCATGCTCTTTATGAGCTTACAGATTGAATAAAGAAGAGAATGCAAGAATATAAAAGGTCGGCTCTAAAGTTTGCTTGAAAGTAAATATTTCAATCAAATCATTAAATGATATGTTCATTTAAATAGGTGCAGGAAAAAATATTCAACAAAAATTTATATCCATTTATATAAGAAACAAAATAAGAAATAAGCTTGAGAAACAGGAATGAAAAGAAACTTGCTTTGTTTATAAAAAATAGCTACCAAATCCATCAAAAATCATATTTAATTTTGAAATTTTATAGACATTCTTATTTAGCTTAGCAATAAGGAAAGAATGCCTCCTACCACAGCTGCTCTTCAACATTGACTTAGCAGTCTTAACCAACACAGGAAGATAAAAAAAAGAAGTTGTAAAAGAAATGATAAGATTGGAAAGAAAGAGATTAACTGTCATTATTTGTAGGCTATTTGATAATTTACATTAAAACGTTGAATCAATGGACAAACTTTTATAAATAATAAAAGAGTTGAGCAAGGTAACGGAATACAAAACCAAAATAAAAATTTAATAATAGTATTCAGCAATTGTAAAGCAAGCACTTCATGCATTTCAAAGCACTCAGGGACGTTTTCTCATCTACAAAAGCTCATAAAAATCCTGTGAGTTTTATATATCATCATCATGATCAGCAGCAGCAGTGCACTGACTTCATTTGACAAATGTGTACACAAACCAGAGAAACTGCGTTTTCCTCTTTTTAAAAGCAGAGGTATCAACACATGGTGATATTCAAACTTTTTTGTATTACAGTTCTGTGAGTTTTGACAAACATGTAATCATATAAGAACCACCACAATCAAAATATGGAACAGATCCATCGTGTCTAAATTAAGATCCTCTGATGCCTCTTTGTAATCAGCTCCTGCCCTGCTCCTCCAGCCCCTGCTAACTACTAATAGATTCAGTCCTACGGTTCTGCCTTTCTTTCCTTAAAAAAACAAAAAACTTTAGCCTGCATATAAATGAAATCAAACTGCATGTAGCCTTTTGTATTTTAATTTTTTAGTTAGCATGATGCATTTGAGAATCATCTGTGTTATAACATAGAACAGTGGCTAGTTCCTTTTTATTGCTAAAATTTATTTATTTATTTGTATTCCATTGTGTGATGCCCTAAAGTATGTCTAACCATTCACCAGCTGAAGGACATTGGACTGTTTCTAAATTTTGGTGATTATGAACGAAGCTACATAAACATTCATATACATGTTTTTTGTAGGAGTATATATTTTCATTTCTGTTGAATAAATGCCCAGGAGGGGATTGCTGGGTCAAATGGTAAGTGTGTTCTTATCTTTATAAAAAACAGCCAGTGTTTTCCAAAGTGACTGTACCATTCTGTGTTCCCAGCAGGAATGTATGGAAGTTCAAGTTGCTTTGTGTCTTTGTCAACACTTGGTATTGTCAGATTCTTAACTTTAGCATCCAAATAGTTGTATATCTTATTGTGGTTTTAATTTTCACTTCCCTGGTGACTAATGGTATTTATTAAGCACATTTTTGTGTGCTTATTTGCCATATGTATATCTTGTTTGATGAAGAAAGAAGAGATGGTGGGGAAAATACCTGTTCAACTTTGAGCCCATTTTTTTAAATGTTGTTTTCTTATTATTGAATTGTAAGAGTTCTTTATATATTCTGAATGTAAGTCCTTTATCAGATATATGTTTTACAAATATTTCTTCCAGTCTATGGTTTATGTTTTCATTCTGTTAACAGTGACTTTTATAGAGCAAAAGCTTTTAATATTATGATGTTCAATTTATTATTTTTTCTTTTATGAATTCGGCTTTTGGTTTTGTATTTGAAAAATCTTTGCCTAATATAAGGCATGAAGATTTTTCTAAGAGTTTATGTCTGGTTTCTGATGAACTAGCCCTAAAAATTAGACTCTCTGTGCCTTTGCTTATTAGTATTTTATACTTTAAGTTCTGGGCTACATGTGCAGAACGTGTGGGTTTGTTACATAGGTACACACGTGCCATGGTGCCTTTGCTCACTGTTGTGTTTCACCACATCATGATCCCACAACGTAAGTTTCAAGGGTTAAGGAATAAAAACATAATTACAATGTTGTCTACACAGGGCTATGCCATTTAGAAGTTAATTTTTCTCCATACTTCCCATATATGTTGTTTTTGCCTCAACAACTAAAGTGAATTTCTTGAGAGCAGGACCAGATATTATAATGACTACCAGGCACAGCAGTGTTGGCTTAGTGGGAGGCATCCAACAGACCGAACCCTGCAGCAGACATCATTCACTGACTCAAGGAAACATTCCAGACCCTTCTCATTCTACTAACTCAGAGATCCAATTAATCCTTCAGCTGAATCAGGGACTACACCATGAGGCTGCTCTGCTCTCTTGGATGGGGGCCACTATCTAAAGAGCCAGCATATTCCAGATGATGCTAAGCACTCACTGGTCACTTGCTCTCAAGTCAACCTATTCTTCACAGCAATGAGCAAAAAAAACAAACAGAAACAGATTTACAAAGAACTCTAGGAATTTGAGACACTGGATAAAACACAACACAAATTGTGAGGAAGCTGATACATCAGCTACACCTGGTAGAAATGAAAGGGGAGTAATGAAAGTTTCCATGTAAGTATCATTGGAATACATGGCCAATTTGGAAGTTCAATAAATTATCCTAAAAGTATTCCATGAGTCACTGTCATAACTTGGATTCGAACTCAAAACTTCCTATTCTGAGCCTGATGACAAGTCATCAGAACCATGGACAACTGCTCTGGGGCTCACAAATCATTCTGTGATGTAACTGCTGAGGAAGTGAGCTCTGACATTACACAGTTTGGGTGCTGTTGGGCTGCTGTTATCTCATTCAGCAAAGAAAAGGTGAGCAAATATTATCTTCATTTTCATTTAGGGCGAGAAGACAGAAGGTAGATAGAATAGTAATGGTCTGTGTGGCAGAGAGTGGGTAGGAAGAAGACACATCATCCTCTTGGGAAACATGATATATCAAGACAATAAATTACAGAATACAGAATAGAATAGAACAAGCTTCCACATTTAAAAAAGAAATTAAACCATGGGAGATAGGCAGAATTGGGAACCATTCTATTCAAAATGGGTTTTCCCATCTAGAATGGCTTTATATTTCATCAATGACAGAGTATGGCTTTAAAATGCTTTAGAGAGGCAGGGGTTACTGAGAAGGGATTTCTAAATAGATATACACTTGTAAGAGTAAAGACTTTCTAAATAGATAGATACCTTACAAGGTTAAATGTAAGGTATGTCATAGCTGACATTCTATTATTACTAAAATCGTTATAATTTGCGATGTGAAAGTAAATTTTCAAACCAAATAGAATTGGAACCATAATGTTAACACACTGAGGAAGGAAATAAGAACGATGTACTCAATGTTATGGGGGTTAATATTAGGATGACTCATGTGGAAATTGTTTTGTAGTTTTGAAATGGCCAAAGATCTACAATTTTATATGGTTAAATATAATTCTGAGCCAGGATTCAAGCTTAATGATCAGTTTTCTAGCTATAGTATATTTCTAGTTGATATTCATGTTCCTGACCAAAGCCTTTCCTGGTGGTTCCAATCATGAATGACTCACAGGGTACTTTCCCTACGGTTCAGTTCAGGGTCTACAGTGGTCCCTTGTTCCCTCAACTGTAACCGTTATTCTCTTCAAATACTGACAGAACAAGAATAACCATGATGGCAGATGAAGTTAGCACCTCATCTAAACTGAGCTTCTCAGACATATCCAATTGTGTTACTAAAGAGACCAAATATGATTATCTTTAGCTGCCAAATGTTTTCAGTTTGTTAAATATCTCCTCTGGAAGTAGCCAAAGAATAGGGACCCCAAAACGTATGTTACCTTACATCTAAGCAGAGGTCTATGTGTTAACTTCAATTGATTCATTTAATATATTATTGAGCAACTATCACATGCCCAGCCCTGTGCCTGACACTGTGGGGATTCTGACACTGTTGAATTTACATGCAGGTAGACAAACTATATATATATATATATACATATAGTTTGTCTACCTGCATGTAAATATATATATACACATACATACATACATGTACTAAATTACATGAATGGAAACTTAAATAGGAATGCAATGTGTTTGAGAAGTCATGGTGTAATCATGGCTTAAATGCCAAGAGATTTGTGCAGATCGTGCTTGGAATTTAGGAGGAGGATAGTTCCGGGACTAGAGAAGTCTAGAGGTAGAATTTTCTTAGGGTTTGAAGGAAGGGTTGTATTTAGAGAAGAGGACACCAGAGAAAAGACAGTCTATGTAGAAGCTACAAGATCAACAAAAGCATGGTGCCAGGATAGTTTGTGGGGATCATGAGTAACAGCACCTATTATTTATTCCATGGACACTCAGGTGTAATCCATCATGAAGCAGTCAAGTAGAAACCATGGCTGCCTTTATTGTTAATTAATGGAAAAAATCCACAAATGCAGAGAAAAGCAAATCTTTCATTTTTCTTCTCTTCCCACCCCTTCTGCTCGCATCTCCTCACTCTCCCTTGGAGCTGGGGCTGGGTGATGGTATTTAAATTACAACACCTCAATATTCCCGTCAGTGATTCCAAGCGGAGGAACAGAAGCCACAACCAACGTTCAAACCAGATAACTGCTGTTTCTCTCATCTTTCAAAAGTACCAGATTTTAAGTGTTTAAAATGTAGCACTCATGATAGTTAATTACATTGGGAAGTCTAACTTTTAACAGTTAACATTTTAAATTTAACTGTTAATTTAATTTAAACGGTTTATTCTATGTAAACAGTTAAACTTTTAAATGCAAGGTACTAATACAATAGTTTCAAAGAAGGCTCTGAAGGCCTAGGCCCATTATTACTTTGCGTCATCTCAGAAGTCCTAGTCCTTGATGGTTAGTGACTTCATGGGGAAGGCTCTCTAGGGTATTTTCATTTTAAGAGAACTCATGAAGGAGAGCACAAGGCTTTACCCAAAAGAGTTAATTTCTCATGGTGAAATTTTAGGCCTTGGGGCACCTAAATGGGAGAGATGGTTTAGGACAAAGAAGTCTTTCAAATATCACTGTGGTCCAAATAACTACTTTTTGGCCCAGAAGTGAGGTTAATCCTACCAGTGACGATAATGGAGAGATAGTGGCCCCTTCTCCTGCCTTCTAACACTTAATATTGCTGTGTGATATCGTTTGGCTGTGTCCCCACCCAAACCTCATCTTGAATTGTGTAGTTCCCATAATCTGCATGTGTTGTGAAAGGGACCCAGTGGGAGGTAATTGAACCATGGGGGTGATTACCCTCATGCTGTTCTCATGATAGTGAGTTCTCATGAGATCTGATGGATTTATAAGGGGATTTCCCCACCTTCACTCGGTACTTCTCTCATTCTTCTCCTTCCTGCCGCCATGTGAAGAAGGATGTGTTTGCTTCCCCTTCTGCCATGATCGTAAGTTTTCTGAGACCTCCTCAGCCCTGCAGAATTGTGACTCAATTAAACCTCTTTTCTTTATAAGTTATCCAGTCTCAGATATTACTTCATAGCAGTGTGAGAACGGACGAATATATGGTGCCATCCAGAACCTCCATTAGACTCTGCACAAGCTCGGTGGCTTTTGAAATATTAGAATTCTGAGACCCAGATTCCTCCTAGAGAAAATCACCTTGGTAGGTGAGAAAATCATAGCCACAGTTTAAGCATCACTTTATAGTGACCAGTATCCATGCTGGGATGATGTGGAAAGGCAGCAGCCTGGTGCCACAGACACCCTGGCACTAATGTGCATTCACCTGTACACAGTGCAAGGCTGTTTGCACCGAGGTTATGATTAGATGAGTGGAACTTTTTCCTGCTATACCAGAATTGTCCCATATAGCAAGTGCTCAGTACCCCTCCTTCTAAACACAGTGGCTATAAATTGGAGCCAGACACATCCCCTCCATTTATTAAGTATCCCTGGAACTAGTGTTCCATTATCAACTACAGTCACACACACATCCCACCCCTGCAAGCCGTTCCCTATGGAAAGAGTGTGGGAAGGGGAGAGAGAACCAACAAGGGTCTCAGCTCAGCTCTGCGAGAATCTGAGGGTTTTGCTACCAAAGCCTCGTAGGGGCAGCATCTGTGCGAGAGGCCATTCCCTTGATGCCACTGGATTCCCCTAAGATGTCATTAAAGGACAGGAAATGGAATTAAATGAGACCACAATTATGGTGATCAGGAAAAATACTATCATTTTATGTTAAATCACTGTAAGAATTAAAATGGGTCAATAAGCTGGTTACACTCATAAATCTGTCATTTCACATTTTGTTACATCCATTTCATATACTAACTAAATAACACCCCTGAAACCATTCAAATGCAATTTCATATTTATTTACCTATTTTTTTAATTGAGGCAAGAACACTTAGCAGGCAATCTATCCTCTTAACAAATCTTTATGTGTATAATACAGCATTGTCAGCTATACCAAATGAACCTTCTGCTCAGAACAGTATGCAGTAGCCTTTTTTTTTTTTTTTTTTGAGACAGATTATCACCACTCTGTCACCCAGGCTGGAGTGCAATGATGTGATCACAGCTTACTGCAGCCTGCACCTCTTGCTCAAGCAACCCTCCCACCTCAGCCCCCTGAGTAGCTGGGACTGCAGGCATGCACCGCCACACTCAGCTCATTTTTGTATCTTTTGTAGAGATGGTGTTTTGCCATGTTGCTCAGGCTAGTCTCGAACCCCTGGGCTCAAGTGATCCATCTGCTTGGCCTACCAAAAGGCTGGGATTACAGGCGTGAAACATTGCACCAGCCCAATATGCAGTAACCTCTTTAACATTAATCATCAGGGCCTTCCTGATCTCTTTCCCCTTAACAAACCTCTCTTGGGTTCCTTCATTTATATAGGTATAAATTATTTTAAAAGTTAATCCTCTGCTTTGAGCATTCAGAGAATTGCAAAGACTCACTAGAACTGTCTAATTGCTTTGAAATCCCTAATTATAGGCACTCACTGACTTCCCCGTGGTCATTTCCAACCTTGAGGGCAGTCAGCAAATCTGAGTAATGCCTGTCAGAGCCACTGGGTGGCAGTGGCAGGCCTAAGATGCAGGCAAGAGGGAGGAAGAGAGAAAGGAAAAGGAGGCCAGGAGAGAGGGAGGAAGGGGAGGCAAGGAAGAGAGAGAGATTTTTTTTACCAAAAAAAAAAGGGAGAGAGAAAGAAAGTAGGGAAAGAAAGACTAGGCCACAGAGAACTGCTTTGCATGGCCTTGTATAGCCTCCCTGGTTACCAGTGATACAGACCTACAGTTTAATTTAGTATTTCCCAGCTGGGAGCTGAGCATGTCATACTCATCTGCCTATTCCCAGTACCTAGCCGGGTGCCTGGCTCTCAGCTGATGCTCTGGGTCTGTGGACTGGTGGAATCAATGCTGCTGCCCCTCTGGGAAGTGATCCTCAAATGGAGAGCTTGAGGCAGTGTGGTCTGAATGCTCCATCCTAATGTTCTGGGATGACTTGGTTGAAAATTCAAGAGGTGATGCCTTATGAGGAAACAAGCTAGGAATATCAGCACACACAGAGGTTAAGATTGCCCAAGGGTCAATTCATTCTGTAAAGAACTAAATATTTCAGTCTTAGCAAGCCACACAGCCTCTGTCACAGCTACTGACCAGAAAGCCATTGACAATATGTAAATGGTTGGTGTGGCCGTGTACCAATAAAATTTTCAAAAACTGACAGTAGGTCAAATTTGGCCTGTGGATTGCTAATCCTCCATGGCTTGAGTACTAGGATAATCTTTCTGATTTCTCTTACCTTGCTCTTTTCATCCTTTGATCCAATACCACTTTTCTGGTACACAACTATCTACTTACTGGTCTCTCTTAGAATCTGTGTGGACTGCTTGATCTTGCAAACTCCTTGAGAAACTCTGAGAGCCCGTAGATGACCTCAAGCACCATCAGTATTCCTGTCTGATCATCTTCAAATGCTGTCACAGGGAGTATTCATAGAGAAGGCCCTTAGCTTTGAGGGTCTCATTATATGTGTCTTCTGAAGATTCCACAAAGGCCTAGATGTAGCCACAAAGATGACTGATGCCAAGTTGTTGAACATGAAGTCTTGGGAAAATTATACAGCTCTGGCTACAGTGAACTAGATTCATACCAGCTTAAGAAAGATCAGTTCCAGCTCAAACCATGAAGTGACTAAAATTTATCTTTGGACTGTAGCTGCACATTCTCCACCCCTTCTCCAGTACTCAGTGACCTGTTTCTCTTCCTCACTCTCACTCCCATCAATGCCTTGCTTCTTCACTTTACTAAAATGAAAATGACTAATTATGCTTGCATTTCATAAAGTTGAGAGCATTTTAAGAAAGGGACACAGGACTAACGATGGGATTTTGTACCACCTGGTGGTGATTTTGACCTGAAAGTAGATTGTACTTTAACCATGTCAGCAGGAAAATCCAGGAGAAGTACTGTGAGTAGGGCCACTGGGAAGAGCCCCATTCTGCAGAATTCCGTGGATTAGGACGTGAATGGTGCATTTTGGAGCTGTGCAACACAGTGGTGGCCCATGTAAGTGTGTTCCCTTGTGTGTGTGTGTGTGTGTGTGTGTGTGTGTGTGTGTGTGTGTGTATGTCAGTATTTAAGAGAGAGAGAGAGGCCATTTCTCTCAAGGAATAAGAAAGTGAAGTGTGGGTTTGTATTTTTGAGTTTTCTTTCTAGGGAAATGAAAGAAATGGACGTAGTTGATTATTTTTGCGTGACAAATAGAATTAAACACCCTGGAAGAGATGAAAATGTGTTTCCTTCAGAGAAAGCATTACTCACATAGGTGATCGTGACTAGATGTGCTGGAGGCCTCTTACGTGCTCCCATATCTCTGTGGCCCCACCTCTTATTCCAGATGCTACAGCAGAAACCAGTTTCTTTATGGATTGGAGGAGCCTCCTGCAGGTGCAATGAGACCGCTCTGTAGTGATACTTCTCAATGCCTCTTTGACCTGCAGGTAAAGGTTCACTTCTGGACTCATATATGGGTAACGTAGAAATGTGGAGCCCCCTTGACCAATAGGGGATAGAATCCAATGGATAAATCTTTCTTCTGCCCTCCATGCAGATGGTTCTGAGACCATGTTTTATAAGGCTTTTCATATGGCCCTGAAGGGAGCAAACACCCGCCACCCATAGCAGGGTCCAGCTCTCAGAAGAATCCTGGTGTTGACTCTCCTCTTGTTCAGAGGCAAAACTGCATGCTGGTTGAAACATGATAATCTTCAGTCACAGTCCTCAGAGCACTTTCATTGTGTGCAAAGCATTTTCATATACAGGATCTCAAAGACAGTTTATCTGTGATGCCCATCATTTCCCTTCTCAACTGCTCACTCTCGACCTGGGTGTCAGCATCTTCTATTACTCCCAGGCACCCTCCCACCACCACCCCTGCCCCCACCGCTGACTACATGGCCAATTTCTGTTATGATCATGGACAGTTCCCACTCTGCTCAATGCCTCTTTCCAGCTGGGATTGGCCCACTGGCAACCCCCTACTAAGGGAATCAGCTGTGAGCTGGAGGTGGCCATGGGCTTGCCTTGGATCAGTCTAAGGCAACATCTGGCCCAAGGGTGGCCCACCCATGGGCTGGTTATAGCTTGTTGTGTGGCCCATTAGGTGGCCAGGTGAGAAGCGCTTTCCCCAGCTGGGTTGATATCATTAGCTAGGATAAGCACTCTGGCAGGTTTTCGAAGGTACGTTAAAGATTAGTTAGTAGATGGTGAGAGTGGAGCGGAGCAGATATGCAGGCAGCAGCAGGTTCAACGTGAGAGGTAGACGCTGCAGGCTAGAGAGCGTGGGCCTGAGGCTTCTCTAGAGCAACACCAGCCTCTGAACCACTTTGAAACTCCTGATTCAGTCCACATTTCCTTAGCCTAAGTGCTCTACAATAGCCCCTCTTCCTTTTTAAGGTGGACCAAGGGTTGTCTCAGCTTTCTTATAACCAGAAAACCTAGAGAAGTTGATGCCCTAAGCCCTATCTTCTCCCCTGAAGACCCTATTTTCCCCCAGGCCAGTAATAAGTGATGTTGTATTACTAGGTGTCACCTCTCCACAGACAGGGACTCTCTAGTAATGTCTTACCTCAAAGAGGTGAGACCAAGGCCCTGGGGCAGGCCAGCAAGTGAGAGATATGAGGGTAGTGAGGATGGTTCCAGGGCCCCTTAGATGACCCTGCAGAAGCAGCTGCTCAGACTACCTATGTGCAGGTCCAGCTCTATGGGAGGAATTAGATCCTGGAGCAAATTGTAGCATCTGTTCACATCTGGCAATCCTTCTACTTTGGAATGTGCATTCCACAGAGGGCTGAGTTTGTGGCTTCTCGGCAGTCTCGCCAGTGACTAACGCCCATGGTATAGGGAGTCTACATCCCAAATTTTCTGGGATTGTCCAGATTTCAAATTATCCCATTCCAGAGTTACTATACATCATTGATTTATCCCAGAAGTTTCAATACTTGGAAAATAGTCTCAAAATAATTCAAACTAGTGGGCATTACAGTAAGGGTGCACATGGGTTTGAAAGGCGGGATTCCTGCTGGCTGAGGAAATATTAATGATTCACTGAGACAACAGATATGCCATGTGTCTGAAGCTGGCTAAATTCAATCTCCCACTTCAAAATAATTTGAAACACATTCAAAAGCATTGGAGTTATTACAGAATTTTACTTTACTTTGAAAATGTATACAAAGCAAAGGAGAAAAAAAAATAGAGCCTTAAAGAGATCCTGTAATAGGAAAATCCCTTTTAGAAGAAAGGTGACAACTGAAAAGTAACATTTTGTATCTGATATATAGTTCATCAATTTTAAGATGCACATTTACTTAGAATTTTACATCTGTGAAATTAGAATATTATCTTTTCAATTGGTATTACTATATATTCTAATTGAAAGCATTTTTTCCTTCTTAATGATATATAAATAATTGGTGCACTTTACAATTAATGGCATCTTAGATTTAATAATATATACAGTAATAGTGAAGAAAATGTTGTTCAAAGTAGAAATTTTGATAATACTTCTTATATTAGATAAACATAAGCTGGCTCTCAGCCCTACAGCTTTCAGTGTTAAATTGGAGAAATTTATTATAAATATGTCTTTTAAAATACAGTTTTGGCAAATCACATATAATTCTGTAAAACATAGTTTGGGCTCCAAGCATTTAGACTTCACTTATAATTTCAACCTTGCTAAAACCTACTTTTAATGACTATGAGTAACACAAAAGTAATTATTGTTCCAGAAGCTCAAGGTATTGGGTAAAATATTATTACCTCACGATCATAATAGATTTGGTTTGCCATTAGTATAAAAAAGTTGCCTCAAAAAAATAAACAGGTGCAGCAAACCACCATGGCACATGTACACCTATGTAAAAAACCTGCACATTTGGCACATGTATCCCAGAACTTAAAGTAAAATAAAAAATAAATAAATAAAAATAAAAAATAAAATATTGCATCTATCATAGTAAGATACGTCATAAATGGTAACACCAGGGAACTGGCATAAGAATAGACATATAGAACAATGTAAGAAAATTGAGAATTCAAAAACAGATTCTTATGTTTATGATCAACTGATTTTCAACAAAGGTGCCAAGGTAATTAAATGGGGTAAAAGAATTGTCTTTTTAACAACTGGTGCAGGACAACTGAATATCCACATATATAAGAAGGAATTTTGGCTCTAACTTCATGCCTTATAAAAATATTACATCAAAACATATTATATACCTAAATGTAAGAACAAAATGGTAAAACTGTTAGAGGACTATCTTTATGACCTTGGGTTAGGCAAAGAGTTAACACCAAAAACATGATCTATAAAAGAAAAAACTGGTAAACTGGACTTCATCAAAATTAAACATTTTTATGCTTCAAAAGACATCATTAAGAACACAGAAGGACAATCCACAGACTGGGAGAAAACGCTGGCAAATCACATTCTAATAAGGTAGCAGAATTTATAAAGAACTTTTATAATTCAATAAGAAGAAAACTCAATTAAAAATTAGACAAAGGTTTTATGTAGATCTTTCACCAAAAATATACATATGGCAAACAAGCAAATGAAAAGAGACTCAACACATTTAGTCATTAGGGAAATGAAAATTAAAACCACAATGTGGTGAGATACCACTACATACTTAATAAAACAGTTTTTGAGATACATTTCTCTGATGGCTAATGATGTTGAGCATCTTTTCATATGCTGATTGCCTATTTCTTTATCTTCTTTGGAAATAATTTCTATTCAAGTCCTTTGTTCATTTTTGAAGTCAGTTATTTTTCTTTTTAGTGTAATCTCAGCCCGTTAGTGCTGGTATAACAAAATACATAAGACTGGGTAATTTATAAACAACGGAAATTTACTTCTCACCATTCCGGAGGCTGGGAATCCAAGATCAGGGTGCTGGCAGGTTTGGTGTCTGGTGAGGGCTCATTCCTCATAGATGGCACCATCTAGGTAGAAAGATATCATTAACATGGTAAAAAGGACAGAAAGGCAAAAGGGGAAAAACACTGTGCCCTCACACGGCAGAAGAGTGGAAGAAACAAATTTGCCGCCTCAAGCACTAATATAAGGCACTAATCCATTCATATGGGCAGAGCCTTCATGACCTGATCACTTTGTAAAGGCCCCATCTCTTCATATCACTACAACAGGAATAAGGGTCAACATGAATTTTAGAGGGGACACATTCAAACCATAGCAATTGTTGAGCTATGAGACTTTACATCTCTGGATAAAAGTCTCTTATCAAGTCTCTTAATTTGTAAACATTTTCTTTCATTCTCTGGTTGTTTTAATTTTCATGAAGTGTAATATTTATCTTTTTATTTTGTCATTGTTACTTTTAGAAACCATTATCTAATGCAAGTCACAAAGATTTGCTTTTATGTTTTCTTACAAGAGTTTTATAGTTTCAGCTATTATATTTAGGTTTATGATATATTTTAAGTTTACTTTTACATATTGAATGAGGTAGGGCTTCAACTTCATTTGTTTGCATGTGGGTATATAGTTATCTCAGCACTATTTGTTGAAAAGACTTCTTTCTCCATTAAATTGTCTTAGAATCCTTGTCAAAAAATCCATTGACCATGAGTGTAAGAGTTCATTTCTGGATTCTCACTTCTATTCCACTGATCTATTTATCGATACTCATGCTAGTACCACACTATCTTGACTACCACAGGTTTTGAGTTTGGGAAGTGTGAGTCCTCCAAGTTTGTTCTTTTTCAACATTGTTTTGACTATTCTACATCTTTACTGCTAATTTTTATAACACAATTGTGAAAATTGGAGAGGGAATAGAGGGTGGGAAATAGAAAATGCTTGCATTGGAAGACAAATGTGAGTATGTGTGCTGGTACAAGAATCTTGAAGACAGAAGCTTATTTTTGCTTTACAAAGTAAAAATTCTCTGAGAAATAGGTGTTGGTAATAATTACCATGATAAAAAGTTTTACAAGGAAATTATATAAGAATAGCTTTAATGATGAAGACCTTGAGGACATAAAACTTGCTAGTCTTCACCAATTATCTCTAATTGATTTTTAAAGAAAAAGCTCTAAGTGGAGTAATCCGGGGGAAAAATTATTTTCCTATTTTTACACACCTTTATAAAATCCAACTTTTAAAAGACAAGGTGAAAATGTCTACAGATCAGCAGATTGGTTCCTGGACTGTTGGCATTCCTGAATTTCCTGATTGCTAAATCAGAAAATGTACATGGTTGTCCCTTCACTGCTGAATAAGGGAGTTAGGGAAGCCACTTGGTGCCCTGTGAAACAATGAAATATCACTTGGTTTTCCTAATGATTACTCAGAGATGTGCAAAAAAGTGATTGCAAACAACTGGGAACCAATAATATTGAGCAAGGCGGGAGGCTGCACTACCTGGTAGGAAGGGTACAGATGGGCTTTAGAATCAGAGTGCCATGAATTTTAAAGGTGAATTTCTTACTGGCTTTGTGAACTCTGGAAGGTTATTAAGCTTCAGTTTCATTATCTCTAGAGATTGGTAAATAGCTCTCGCAGGATTGCTCTGAAGATTAAGAGATTAAGTGAGGCTAGAGATGCAATATGAACATGCCTAGAAAAATACCTGCCACAGAGCAGGGCTTCAATCAATCTCAGCTATTTTTTTCTCCAATACGTACAAGTGGACAAATGATGAAAAAGACTGCACAAATAATATGTTAACTGATTTATTATGATAAATTTGATATTTCTTCCCATGAAATCTCACTGTTTTTAATAGAGAATATTCATCGAGTAAGATGCAATGAACGTAATATATTATCTTTCAGAATAATTTTCTACACATAAATAAAACACCGAAAAACAAAAGAAAACCTCTTTCATCAGCTCAATTGTCCTAATTCCTGGTTAGGAAAATCATGTTTCTTTAACTCTTCAGGACTCTGTGAATACCATATATTCAACAAGCAAGCTTCAGGTTTTCATGGGCAAGTGGGACAACCAGAAAACAGGAAGTTAAATGTATACAAAAGTACACATCCTGGTCGCCTTCTGAGGATGAGGATATGGTCTCTGTCTAAAGTCAAGTCTACAGTGAAAGGCCAAATTCCTTAATTTAAAATTATAGTCTATATTGCACAAGAGAATCCGGATTTTGTTCACCATTGTTTCCTTGACAACAGTAGCTGGTACACAGCAAGTGCTCAATACATAATTGTCAGATGAGTGCATAAATAAGTGGACCACAGCAGGTCTCATCCGGTACAGTAGTTTTCAAACATGTCTTCAGCTGTGGGCTCTTCGTTCAAACAAACTATTCAGTAGACACCCAATGTGATACAGTTGCAAGAGGAACTTACCTTGTCCAGGTAAGACTGATAGGTCTGCACCCCAGGTGCCCCTAGATTTTGCAGAGGATAGCTGGAAAGCCCTGATCTTGTCAAACTCCTCATTTCAGAGATGGGAATAAGGCCCAGAAATAAACAGGGCTTACCCAATGCTACGCAGTAGGGCCCAAAATGTTACTTTTCCGTTTGGGAGTCCCTGTGCCAGTGGGGAAAAGAGCACATTCCACTAAGTGTTTGCATCACCATCAGGGTGTGTAGACACCTGCAGGTTATCCAGGTGCCTTCAGTGTAGAGCTGGTATTGGTTGTTTATCCGATTTTTAGAAATGCAACTTGTTCTATGGCACAATAAAGAGCTTCAAGCTGTGTCACCGAGGACTCTCTGATAGCAAGGCTCTGTGTTTTGGCTATAACCTTATGACTTCCCAACTCTCCACCCAGGAAATTGCTTCCCAATTTAGACATCCTAAAATTGTCTCTAAAAGAAAGTGAATATGAACTCTTTGAGGAACACTGTGTCAGATGAATGGATGAGAATTGACGAGCTGACTTTGGATCTGTATCTGATACCCCTAGCATCCTTCCAGATCAGAGAGTTTAGAGTATCCAGCCAAGAATATGAATTGGTGCTGAGTGGGGAAGAGAGATCTCAACCTGTGCTTTCTCCCTTGGGCTTTCACGTTTGCTCAGGTCATGCCCTGTTTGTTCCTCCATCCCCTCACTCCTCCTTCTTAGATGCAGCAGAGGGTCTGCACCACTGAGGGCCTTGTACCCAGCCCCTTCTCCTCCTCCTCCTCCATCCAGTCAGCATGGGATGTGGCTTGGAAAGACCATCCCTTCTCCCTTTGCAGCCTCTGCTATCACCTCCAACTTATTCTCCTCCCCCTTATTTTCCATTATGCTGGAGACAGAGAAAAGGGGAATTAGATTCTCTCACAGACAGAAATTACAAAGAGCTGAGATAATGTGCAACTTAATGCTAACCACCACGTTTCTCAATTGCACAGTCCTGGATGAAGTATGACTTATTGATGGGCATACAACGACAGCAGTAACACTGTAAGTCAAGTTGTTTGAAGATGCCCACAAGGTACCTGGGAGAGGTCTACCAAGCTGGCAGATGCTCCAGGCAGTTTGGGGGCTGTTCCTCCGGTTGACCTAAAGAGGGAGCTGTTTCCTTAGAATGCCTGTGCGAGAGGCCCTGCCCGGCCAGCCTGGGGGTTTGGGGAGCAGGGCAGCCACCTACTCGTGTACCAGGTTGTCACTGAATAAATGCAAGTTGCAGTTTTCTCATTTTTTCAAAAATTGTGTCTACTAAACTGACAAGAGTTCTAGTAGATCAGGTTCTGTTACCAATCAGGCTCATTGTCTCTATCTGTAAGTGGGAAGAGGGGCACAGGTCCTGCCAATTTCACTGGGTGGTTAAGAAGCCCAGCTGTGCTTGGCATGGATGGGTATCATGTAATAATTAAGCGTGTTTGCAGTAGAGACTAAAAGATCAGTTTTGAACTGATACCTCACCACACGGCCTTGGCCAGGTTTCTAATCTCTCCACTCCTCAGGTTCTGCTTGTAATTTTGGGAAAAGAATGGCACTGAATTCATAGGATTGTTGTAAGGAATAGGTGAAAAATGTATGCAGTGGATTAGATGGTGCGAATACATAGTAAGCTGTTAATAAATGATAGCTCTAAAAAATGTAGCTATTGAAGCAAAAATGTTCTGAGACCCTGTCTTATTATGCACAGGTAAGACACATGCTTTACTTCCTGACTTGGTTCTCCCACACACATAAAAAAATTAAAACAATATTCCAGAAGGGAAGAGTTGTGTTTCCAATCCAAATGGAAACAATGCTTGGACGTGCCTTTCCAGGGTGCTTCATGGAAGGGAAGGCGCCTAAGCCTTGTGAATGTGACACAGGGAAGCTGACCTCTCAATTTACACATCTCAGAGGGAGTCACTGTCAACGTGTTTTCTCTATAGCACGAATCCTTCCTCCAATCTGTAACCAACATTCATTTACTCATTCAATAAACAGCCATGAAGCAATAATATGTGCACTAGGCTGCAGAGATAGAAAGATGAATAAGCCCCAATCCCTGCCCTCAAGGGTTTACACTCTAGTTGAGAGATACAGGAAGACAAATGAATAAATAGTCACGATGCAGAGCTGGTAAGCACAGGGTGCTGTGAGCATACGTAGAAGGGGCCCCTAAACTAGGCTACAAAAAGGGGGTGGCCCAAGTCTTCCTAGAAGAGATGATGAGCTGGATTTTAACAGGGAATGTAAATTTGCCATTTGAAGTGGAAAGAAAGGATGTTTTAGGCACAAGTTCTCCGTGTTTCTCCTCTATAATGCAAGAGAGTTCAACTAGATGTTTTCTAAGATGGTTTTCTGGAGAGAAGGCAGTAGGAAGAGTAGACAGGGGGCTTCCCTGCAATAAATCCTGCTTGTGAAATTGCCATTGCTCACCGTCATGAGGGAACATAGTATGTTGGGGAGTTGCTAGGTTGTAAGGGCAGGATGTAAAACAAGGGAGGAAGCTGAATGGTGACATGGTCACGGGTGTTCAGAAAAATCCATCTTGAGCTGTGTGGAGAAAGGATGGAAGGAGTGGAAGCAAAGAAAAGGATGGGAAGGCAGTTCACTGGGGAAAATCGTGAGGATGTCAGGGTCAGAGGTAGCAGCAAAGGAGATTTAGAAGTGGGGCGTGGTGGACTACAAAGGCATGTAGGAGGTAGAGTTGACAGGACTTGGTGACTTGATGGAGAATAATAGGAAGAAGTCAAGAAGCGCCCCCAGGACCCTAGCTGGGCCCATTGGACCATCTCAGAGCTCCTTCCTCGCATCTAATGAATGTTCCCTTTATGCACATGGAGTCTATGATCCTCATTTTTTCCAGAGTAAGACTTACAATCAGCTAGGGGAATCAAGGCATGTTATCTTCATGTGTCCTCCTTTTTTGTTTCTGGTTTATAGTTGTTCTGTCGTTGTTTCAGAAGGGCGAAAGGACTAGACCCTTGAAGTGACTGCTTGACAACTGAAGCCTTCAGAAGGGGAGAGCACCCACCCCCAGAATGGTGGCAGGCGTTTCCATTCATGACAGATGGGACCATAAAGCAACAAGATGTTTCCCCAGAAACCTTAAAAATGAACATACCCTTTTGCCCAGAATTTCTACTGTTTTTGGAATTTAGACTACAGAAAAAAATAATTAAAATGTACAAGAATGATCCTAAAGATGTATTTCAAGGATGCTCACTGCAAAGTTGTTTATAATTGTGAAAAGCTGGAAACAAACATGACACACAGAAATAGCACCTGGCCTTAGAGGACCCAAGGCTGGGCCTGGCTCCCTAGCTGAGGAATCTCAATATAGGGTGTGGGACTGGGAAGGGATGTCCCAAGAACCTAGTGAGGTTCTTAATGTCACATAGTGACCAACATGTTCTTTTTGAATGGGGATGGGGTTGGGGGAGATGGTTCAGCTGTACACATCAAGAAGGGACTCTTTTCCCTTGCTCTTAGCTCCTAAGCATTGCTAAGCTGAATGGTCCCAGCTGGAAAAGGTAAGTTCTGGTTGGAACTCCACCACCCAGGAATCTCTCCTCCCTGCTGTTCTTCCCCACCCCCAAAAAACTTCGCTTCACGTCTAAAAGCTCAAAGATGTGCTGTGTCACACTGTGCAAATAGCAGTGGACTGAGAAATTACAAAATGTCACTTCCTTTCTTTCTTGGACATTTATTTATTGAGTACCTACTATGTGCCATGCCTTATGCTAAGCCCCAGAGAAAGAATAAAAAATGCAACATAATCCCTACGTACAGTAGATACTTTCTTACCCAATATCAATTCTTCCCTTCTGCCTTATGACCCAAATACCGATTGTATTTGGAATTTTAATTTATTCAAGTGAACAAATATATCTCCCATTTTCTTTGCCACTAGGGATATCCATCCAGTCCCATTCTGACCAAGGAGAGAGAAGCAAGAGTCACTAAGTGCAGCTTCCAGGAAAGCTCTGTAGAAGGAGTAGGCTTCGTTAGTGAATACCTTATTAACTTCCCTTTTTCCAGTCTGGAAGTTGGATGTGGAGAAAGAGCAGTCATTTTGTGACCACTGGGTGACAAGCATGAAGAAAACAGCCATAAATTAAAGACAGCTGAGCAGAAATCTACATGGAAACAGGAGCCCTAATGATTAATTATAGAGTTTTCACGGTAACCTTGACTATCTAAAAACAATTAGTCCCCTAATTCATCTAAGATATTGATTAACTTGGCTTTTAGTTACTTGCAGCTGAACACAATCCTATCTGCCACTTGATTATCCATGGCCTAGAGGAGCAAACAGGTTTCTAAGATATGATGCATTCTAGGCTGATAGGCAGTTACGTGAACAGAGCACAGAACGGACAGCTCTGCTTTGATGCAGGAGAAACAACTGGTCAAAGAGCATTTCCGAAAGGAAGAAATGCTTGTTCACCAACCACGAAGGAGTAGAAATGGCATCCAGTTGACAGGACACACACGCAAAGGCAAGAGAAGTGAAATAACATGGCACACTCAATAATGTCACTGAAATGACTTCATCTGCCTAGGAAGAGGATGCCTGTGGGATGAGGTGGGGGATGACATAGAAGAGGGTAGGAGCCAGGTCATAGAAAGACTTGTGGGATCTTAGACAAGTCATCAAACCGGTTCACCTCCAGTTTCCTCAGCTATAAAGAGAGGGGGTTCACTGAGAGGAGGGGACAGGGGGCTTCTCTGCAACCCATCCCTGGTAGAACCCAGGCTGGAGGCTCTGGCCCCTTTGCAAGACCTGGAAGTTTCCACTGGAAGTGCTGTCTTGCCTGGCCCACCCCCCTCAGTTTCACACTGCATGGTGTCTTCCAAGGACTGCGCTGGCATTTCAGTTTGAACACTAAGCGGTGACTCAGAACCAACAGAAGTGTGGACAACTGTTTACTAAGAAGGCAGCCTTTGGTGTGACAAATTAGAGTGGGCTGCTAGATTGTGCAGTACTCATGAGCTAGGCAGCTTGGAAATAGCACATACCATTGCCCTGGGCAGTTGATTCATTTCTTGTCCTGTCTTGCCAGGCAGGGCATCACATGCCGACCCAGTCAGACCCACCATCTATATCCAAGCCAGGGAAAGTGTTTTTTTTTCCTAGGGATATTGCACCAGCATCCCTTGTTTGTTTTTTAAAATAACTCTATTATCTAGGAATATGCCACTTTCTACTATTCATACGTTTAGTTTCCTTAACCTCTTGGAGCCAAAAGACTTCAGTCTGTAGAGAGGATTATAAAATTTCAGAGTCATGAATTAACTTCTAGATCATTAAGCAATATCAATACGTTAATTCACAGAATATTAAAAACCAACAGATATATATGGATATGTTAGGTATAAGGAAGTGTGTTGGGCTAGATACTGCAAGAGACACAGATAATGAGGAGCTGATTCCTGGCCTTAAGCTTAGACTAACCTTTAGAGCATAGTTTAAGCTTACACTCTAGATTACGAGGCCAGGAAAGCCACATGGCAGACAGATCAGGATTTGAACCTTGGCTCTAGCGGTGACAGTGGGTGCAACTTGGACTCATTCTTCTAATCTTTTCCAGTTTCTCTTTACTCATCCACACAACAGGGGTAATAGTACCTGCCTCCCATGACAGATGTAAGAATTAGAGACCATTAGGTGTTAGATCAACTAACAGCTATAGTGTGCAGTGGAGAGTAGTTGCTCAGCAAATGATGGCTATTCCTATTATCACTGAGTTAGAAAGTTAAATAATTCAAAGCAATTATAAAAGAGCTATTGAATGGTAGTGCAAGACACTTGCTGAATTCATGGTTTCAGGTGCAGGGGACTTTCTTACCTATACATCTTTCCTGTGGTTCTCCCTAGAGACCTGAGAAAAATAACACCATTTGTATGTGAGAAAACTGAGGATGGAGAGATTTGAAGTGGAAACATTTAATTTGGACATTTAGAAACATTCGGTAAGAGGTGGAGGCAGGATTTGATCCTATGTGCTTTCTGTACTGCAATAGCTTCTTGCCTGGAGACCTAGGGCTTCAATTCACAAGAGGGAGAATCATGAAGCTGAGGTGGGCTGGGAAACTTCAGAGGAGGTAACGGCAGTTCATCTGAACCCATTATTTGTTCCAATAATTAATACCTACTATTTGCAAAGAATTGTTCTGAGCAAGGCTGACAAGATTCCTGTCTTTGTGGGGCTTGCACAAAGAGAAGGATTTGAAGGGCTAAGTGGAGAGGAAGAAGGGAAAGGACATTTTGGGTGTGGAGCATGTATCTGGAATCATTTCCTTAAAGGAATCTGGCTTGACCTCATGCACCTACAAAGCCACTGCCTTTCTGCCTCCATTGTTTTCTTTCTTTCCTTCTTTCTCTTTCTTTCTCTTTCTCTCTCTTTCCTTCTTTCTCCCCTCCCTCCCTCCTTCCTTCCTTCTTTCTTTTTCTTTCTGAAACAGAGGCTCACTTTGCCACCCAAGCTAGAGTGCAGTAGGGCGATCTCGGCTCACTGCAACCTCTGCCTCTCAGGTTCAAGTGATTCTCCTGCCTCAGCCTCCCAAGTCGCTGGGATTACTGGCCTGTGCCACCATGCCTAGCTAATTTTTGTACTTTTAGTAGAGATAGGGTTTTGCCATGTTGGCCAGGATGGTCTTGAATTCCTGACCTCAGGTGATCTGCCCACTTCGGTCTCCCAAAGTGCTGGGATTACAGGTGTGAGCCACCACCGCCGGCCAGCCTCCAGTATTTTCTTGCACCATTTCTCATGTACGGTTCCACCACTCTGCTTTGCTTGTTCTGATTTCCTGGCTCCCCCATAATAACCTCTTCCCCCTTGGCCACTCAGCCCTGCTCTGCCATGCCCATCTAGGCCATACTCTTCTAAGGACTGCATCTGCTAGACACCCTGAAGTGGCATGCTTCATACAGTGGGGAATCACCCCAGCTGAGCTGCTCTCTGTCCGCCCATCTCCTTACAGGAGAAGAGCAATTAGATAGCGAAAATGCCAGGATTGATTGACAATGACAGGACCCACATGTTGGAATAAGAAATATCTAGATTTGTCTGCTGATTCTCACACACAGACACACACACACACGCACACACACCAATTGCCACTATGTACGTATTAGATACACCTTGATTTCCTCCCATTAGAATGGAAGCTCCAAGAGCTGTGATTTTTATGTTTTGTTCAGCAGAAGAGGATCCTGGCACAAAGCAGGCCCCAAGTATGTGCTGAATGAATGAATCTCTGCAGGGCATGAGGAAGCCGCTTGTAGCAAGAGAGCTGCCGGGGCTGAGATGTGCTTTGACGAGCCCGTTACTGGGGTGGAAGATGGAAGGGAGCCTCCTGAGCTGGTTGCCAGTGGGTGCCCCTGTTCCAGAAGGTAGTAGGAAACTACTCCTCAGATAAGAGAAGGAGGATTTGGATGTCACAGGAAGAAAATATCCCGGAGAAAGGAAGGAAGAAAGGAGAAGGTAAGAATTGAGGTCTGTTTGGTGAAGAATCACAGGAAAAGAAGGCCCCACTGAAGGCACTCAGAAAAGGGCTTGGGAGGAGAAGGAATGTGTTCAACACACTTTACCCGGTTTCACGTACTGTATGATAAGAAATTCCTCACCCGGCTTCCCTGCAGGACTATCAATAACCACCTCCCTGCTCATAACACACACACACACATAGTATTTCTTAATACTTTTGTACAGACAGAGTTGAATTGATGGAGCACAGAGAAGAGCTTAGAGAGGAGGGCAGTGAAGCTGACGGCTTGCAGGTTCTGATATAAACTCATGGGTGCTCCTCCGCGACCTGCCAGCGACTGCCAAGCAGGGTTATGAACAGACGTTGCCACGCCGCAGCATGGCTGCCCTTGTAGACTCTTTGCTGTGTCCCACAGTGCTATTCCTGGTGCTGCTGGACTCACACGGGGTAGTCCTTGTTTTAGGATCCTCCTTCCTATTTGAAGTCATTAGACTCTGTCTCTGCTAATGCGTTTGCTCTCAGGTGCCGTGTGTTTATCAGTTGGATTTGAGGCTTAAATGATTCTTCAAATATGTTCCAAAAGACACTGGCTGCTAGTCTATCACTTAGCCCAGAAATGACTTCTCTCTCTAAGATGAGCGCCCCATGGCTTCTTGCTGACTGTACTGCCTGCACCCTGCAATGACTGGAGAGCTAGAGCTTCCCCTTTTGGCAGATGGAGTCACTTCCTGATTGGGGTTCCTTTGGAACCGAGATCCCCGTCGTATACCACTGTAACTCTTCCTGCTTGAAGCCCTGAAATGTCTGTTTTTGCGGCAAAGTCGTATGAGAGTTTTCTTAACCATTCTAGTCTCAATAACAAGGAGGGCCTTCAGAACCTGCTTCAAACAATACCTGAAGATCCACCAGTGTGCCCTGGGACAGAACACCGTGTGGTTACTGAATGGACTAGTTCAACTTATAAACTTAAGTTCGATTAAAAGAGAAGCAAATCTTAACAAGCAATCTGGACTAGAAGTTTGTCCTCCCCCCTCCTGCCACCCCTCATACACACACACGTGAGCTGCACTGGCTTGCATTCGCTCCAGTGAACGTGGGGCATCATTGTCTGAGATGCTGTTGGGTTCGTGTCGCTGACTCCGAGTCTCTGGATCTAGACTCCAAGCCGGCGGTGCCTGGCTGCCGCATGGAGGCTTTTCAGAACCCATGCTTCAGACTCTTCTGCATGATATAACCCTGCAGTAAGGAGACTAAAACCCCAGGGAAGCCACTCAGCTTTCCCAATGTGGCTAAATAAATTTCCATGCTGGAAAAAATGGGGTGTCACCCACAGACAGACAACGGATGAGACCTCTGAGTGTATCCTTCCTGTGTTCAAACTTGTAAAAGCTCTTTTTATTTTCTTCCTTCTGGGAGTTATTTAAATGCATTCATTTTCCAAGTAGGCAGGGTCCAGCTGCCTTTTTTATTGGGCTGGATCATTGCACGGTGAGGGCAAATGGTGAACTTTTGCCTTGCAGAGTCTTAGTAATGTGCTGGCAGCTGGTGGAGATGCTTCGCATGCATGGGGAGTCCAGAGCGTCAGCTCACGGTGAATTCAGGCAGTGCCTTCGTCTTCATTTCTGAGCTCCTGGAGCTTCCTGGACTTGCAGCCTCTGCAAAGCCCGAGGTGCACTGTCCATTCCTGCTGGTGGCCTTCAGTTGAAGTTCATCTAACCCCAGCGAGTCGTGTGTGTAAGGGACATTTTCAAAACCCACCTAGGTCACTTAACTGCTAAGGAAACCTGGCCACTGCTTAGGCTGGTTTCTGAAGGCGGCTCCCTTCTTCTGTCTGAAGGTATCAGTCAGACCACCCTTTCTCTCCTACCAGAAAACACCCTTAGTTTTGGGCGCCTAGGTCCATACTTTTTCCTCCCTCCCTTTAATTTGGGCCCCATTTCCCATTTCTGAGAACTTGAAAACCACAGTCCACTGTAACAACGCCAAATCATTACAAGACAACCACAATCTCGGGTAGACAGTTCTTCTAAAGAACTCAGGAACTCTTGGATAATAATAATATATTACATAATAATAACATGCATTGAGCACATATCATGCATCAGGTATAAATATGTTATTTGAGTTATCTCTTTTAATTCTCACAAGTCACATGAGTTCAGTTGTTGCCTACATGTAACCTAAGAAAGGTTGAAATAGCTTGTTCACAGTCACATGGATAGTAACTGGTGGAGTTGGGACTCTGACATCTGAGTTCTCTGATTCTAGCTCCGGAGCCCTTGCTCCCATTTCAGGGAGATGGGCTGCTGCCACTATAAAATCCCTTTTATAGTAAAGGTAACTCAAGGTAAATGACCTGCCTAATAGATGAGGTCAAAACTAGAGCCCAAGGCAGTGGTTCTCAATCATAGTTACTCATTAAAATCAGCTGGAGAGTTAAGAAGAAAACTAAACAATGCTGAGGCTGCATCCTTAACAATTCTGATTTAATTGATCTAGGGAGAAGCCCCATCATTCATATTTTTAGAAAGCGTCTCAGGAGATTCTAACCTGTAGCCTGGTTTGAGACTCTCTGACACATTACCAACTCCCAGACTGAAGCTTAACCAACCAAAACGCTCCACTTCATCCCATGTTCCAGCCAGTTCAGCTGAGACATGCCCAGGAATAGGCAGTTAGGTTGCCCCACCATGTCCCAGTGAGAGCTGAGAAAGTCTTCCCACCTGTAAAATAGGGAGAATGAGATCTCGCAGGACCACTGGTTACATGTAGGGCTGTACAATGCTTATCCTAGCACAGAGTAAGTGTTCAGCGAATGGTAGTCGCGGTGAAAACAATTGTCTTATTGTAGGGGCAGAAGTTTTTTGTACCTCATTCAGATCTCACAGCCCAAGGGCAGAACTTCATCAGTCATGGCGCTTGAAACAAGTGCCATTACTGTGATCAAACATCGAGTCCTTCAAGTCAGTCCTGGACACACACACACACACACACACACACACACGTGGAAAGCCGTGATGACAAATGAATGAGGTATCCTAGGGTTCTCAGTGAAAACCATCAAAGTTTGCACCGTCAGCCTGAGTGTGCAGAGCTCCGCAGCAGGCCTGCCCCACACAGGGAGAAGACACGGAGAGGAATCTCTTACTACTTGCTTGCCTAATCATTTCCACTTAACACACAGTGAAAGCAGAACTTTGTGACAAGCTTGCCTGTCTGAGCAAAGGTTCTGCTTTTTCAGGAAGATCTTGGAAAAAGAAATAAAAAAAACAAAAAATCCCCCAAAACTTGGCCATGAGTGGAGAAGAGCATCTCAATCTTTCATTTATTCCACTAGCATCTACGGTCAGTTTCCTCATCCTTGTGCTATGTATCCACGTGCCTATCACCGCCCTGGCACAAAAACAGAGGCCAATAATCATGGGGAGAAAGTAGAGGTATACAGGCAACCCAGCACTAGCAGTTAAGACCCCTTTTCTGGGACACGTGAAAGGGCTCCCCATTCTGTCAGTCAGCACCCCATTCAGGAACCTCATGGTAATGTTGATATTCAGCCAGTATGCACCAGTATAGCCATAATGGTTATCAAATTATTAAAATGCTTCTGAGTCAGTTGGTAAATTGCCACTGCCCTAACCACCCCACACTATTACCCCAAAAATGCAACACCTACGTGACACACAGGGGGTCCCCAGGACAAGGCTCTGATACCACCCCAGCTTGGTAAGTGCCTGTGCTAAGGAGGTTGTTAAGCATTCTAAACCTTACTCCTGCCTCTAGGAAAGGGGCAGCTCTAGAGTTCCTCTAGAGGTCTTAGGGACTGTAATTAATTTTCAAGGTAGAGATGGGAGACTGTATACATACAGCAAGTTCCTGGGCTTACTTAGATTGTCCATTTGGTATGGCTTAGGGGAACTGATAGCTATTTTAGGAAGCTAAAATCATTACCTCCACAAACCACTTCTTGGCAACGCTTCCACTTTAAATTGGAAAATTTAGGATGCTACATTTCCCAGAAGACCCCCTCATGAAGAAAAAAAACCATCATTATCTAGAAATACAAACAAATGCATTAAGGTAACACTTGCCATTCAGAGTTACATTGTGTGTGAACCTATTCCTGATTGGGAAACTTATCAAGAATGCATTCATTGACGGAATATGACACAGCTCCTATAGTTTGCACATTAGAAAGCAGTTCTGATGGTTGCCCCAAAAGATAGGACGTTGAACCAGGAAGAACCCAAGAAATGACTGTCTGATGATGAGTGGGCTCTTCCCCTGCTCTGTCCTGCATCTTCCACTCCAATCATGTCTCCAGGCTTCCTGCTAGATTTGATCAATGGAAGGACCTGGGAGGTGATGGGAGGGTAGAAGAAAAGGAAGAACCAGACTATTTCTCTTCCTTCCTCCCTGCCTCAGGCAGCATGCCAGGCTTCGGTCCATAACTTCTGTGGGACCAGCTCCCAAAGGAGGTACCAATGGGCTTCCAGATTATAGAGAGTGGCCCCTAGACTCCCACAATCCTGCCTCTCCTTTTCCTCTGCAGCCAGGAGTCCTATGGCTTTCTGCTGTTCATAATGTTAGGTTGCATCCCTGGCCCCTGTTGGCTTTTCTGCATCCCCAAGCACTGTTCATCCAATTTCCTGCATTAAATGCTCTCTGTTTTAAACACTCAGCATGGTTTCCATTTTCCAAGTTGGACACTGACTATCCACTAGCTAACTCTGTGCTCTTCAGATGCTCCCCACTCCCTAGGCCTCAATTTTTTGGACTGTAAATGAGACTGAAGAAAGTACCTACCAGGCTGTATTTCAGCGTCATGGTATCAGGGGTGTGGGGACCTGCTTATGCAGAGACATGGAAGCCAACCTCTGAAGGGAAAAATGACCTTCCCACTTCAGGATGCTCCTGTAGGCAAGGGCCTCCTTTTGTTTATCCCAAAGTCGATTTCATTTTGAACTGCAGCCTCAAATCCTTTTTTTGGAAATAGGCAGAGTTAGGTAATAAAGAATACTTTCTAATGATGCTATTTTAAAAGCAATAGATTTCTTGTTTCTTTCTTACTCATTTCATAATTTGGCATTTCCTTATCTTTTCTTTAGCTATGTGCTGTAGGTTCACGTGGTTCTCTCTAAATAGTCTGGCATTTGGTGATGAGGACTACCTATGGTTGTATTACCTATTTTTGCTTTTTATTGATTTATTTGTTTTTAGATTTTTGGCCATATAAGCCACCATGTTTCGGGGTTGAGAGATTCTCATTGTCTGGTTTCTCTGCAAGACCCCACCTGTTCCCTGGATCATTTTAGCCGCCTTTCTCTGTATCCTTGGAAATCCTTGGACGTCTTCCATGGCTGCTATAGGTGAGCACTCAAGAGATGTGCATGGTCATGTGGCTTAAGTAAAGAACTGTTTTGTTGGTTTCCTATTTTTCTTCTCCAATGACTATTTTGTACACAGTTCCTTATCTCTCCAGTTGATCCTATTTTCCAGGCAGGGGTTCCACAGGGCCATAATCTGGCATGGAAGAGTTCCTGTGGTCCTCACTCGGCCTCTCTTCCACAATCTTGGTGGCAAGATCCATGGGCTTCCCCAGCTGCCTCCTGAGCTTATGGGAAGACAAGACCTAAGCAACTAGAGAGCTGGAAACACGTGTTGTTCACAGCTGGATCCCTAATAGGAGTGATTCAGCAGGCAGTGATGCATTGGCTTCCTAGAACTGGACTCTGACAGGAAGAACAGAGATGGCAGCAGAACAGAGGTGTGGCCTTATGGAAGCCCCTCAGCGGTGGAGCAGGAGCAGATTTCAGAGTTAGATGTGGTTCCAACCACTGGTTCCACTGCAGGCTTACTGTGCAAGCTCCTGTCATAATACTGATCAACAATATTGATTAAGCTCCAACTATGTGATATGTACTGTGCAAAGTTTTCTGGATGCATTTTCTCATTTAATTCATAAAGCCATATGGATTTACCAATGAGGAAACAGGCTGAGAGCAATTAAGCAACTTTACCAATACCGTAGAACTAGAAAGTGATCTGCTTTTACAGTCTATGCCGCTTTGAGAGTTAATTAAATTTTCCAGTCATCAGTAACCTTGTCTTTCACATCACTATGTTTCTGCCTATCTTATGGTATTATTTCTCCCTCCTGCTCTCTCTCTTCTTTCCATTTTACATTTGCTGAACTTCCGTTTTATCTATGCACCCAGTTACGTCTGAATCACAATAGGATTCCTTAGTTAATTATATATTATATATATTATATGTAATTTCAAATAATTCAATAAGTATGCAAAATTACTTACAGAATAGAAGTATTTTGGGAATCCGTCTTAGGTGGTACCTGAGCCTGGATTCAAATGAGTCCTCAAAATGCCCTTAAAGAATTCATAACTGGCCAGGCACAGTGGCTCACGCCTATAATCCTAGCACTTTGGGTGGCCAAACAGGAGACTCACTTGAGGCCAGGAGTTCAAGACTAGGCTGGTCAACACAGAAAAACTTTGTCTCTACAAAATAAATATAAAACTATCCAGGTGTGGTGACACATGCCTGTAGTCCCAGCTACTTAGGAGGCTGAGGCAGGAAAATCACTTGAGCCCAGGAGTTCAAGGCTGCAGTAAGCCAAGGTCGCACCACTGTGCTCCAGCCTGGTCAACACAGCAAGACAAGGCTCTCTAAACATAAGCATAAACATAAACATAAAATAAAATAAATAAAAAATAATTTATAACACTGTGGAACCATGGAGGCATATTCCTCCCATTTGCATGGAAGCAGCCAGCAGCAGAAAGAAGTCCCAGCATGAGCAGAGAGCAACTCTCAGGGCACTAGAGGAGCCGCATCTCTTCTGTCTTTTTCTACCCAAAGCTCTGATCAATAACTAGCTCGGAGCAGGCCCCCCAGGCAGTGGGCTGGCACCTGGAAGTTATTTGGAGGCTGCGGGAGCCAGGCAAGTTAGCAAGACAGCAGCAGTCCCATTTCGCTTGAGAATTTAATACTCAAGGTTTCAACAACTCAGAAGCATGCTGAAGGACGTTTGAGCGAGTGTGGGGTGGGAAGATGCAGAGTGCAGGCAGCCGTATTTGCAGAGCCGCACATTTGACTCACTTTCTCTTGAAGACAGGAGTATCTCAGCATGAATGAGGTCTTCTCAGCTCCTTGTTGCCTACGAAGAGGAGCCCTCTAGAGATGTCAAGCCAAACTTAGCTTCTTTGGGGGGAAAGGCATCGAAGGAAGGAATGAGGGTACTTGAAACAGCAGTTTATGTGGGTGTGAATGGATGCATGGGCACTGGAAATGAGTCCAATAGTGACAGGGATGAAAGCAAGGGGCGCACAAACACGCCTGAACTCAGCACCCTGGGTTTCACTGCCTTTCCAGGGCTATTTCCACTGCTCTGAGGGAGAATGAGGGAATACCCCGGGGGCTTTCAGATGGCTGTGTCCGGGCTAGAGATTGTACCTCTAGATCTACAGTCACCTTCCTCCAGAGCCCCATGTCAGAGGAAAGCATATTAAATATTAAAAGTTCTTCTCCCCTGATCCCTGGAGTTAGGTGGCCTCCAGGGAAAGAACCACCACCAATTATATACTAATCTGTGGTCATTTTACATTCAATTTACAGTGTATGCTATTACCCGTTGGCTTCCTTGCACATTGTGTTGATATTATTTGTGACTTTGTTTGCTTTACACACAGCTCACAGCAGACAGGAACTGGAGGGAGAAGGCTTTTTAAAAAAAATAGAATAAAACCTTAATGGGCCTCCAGAGACAGTAGAAGCCAGGGAAAGACAGCATTTCAGGAATGCCATAATAATGTTTAGATTACTATTTTCTACCAGTCTGCAAAGTAAAGCTATCTTTCCCCAAGAGAGAATGGGGAGCCACAGAGAGTGGGGAGGAGACAGACTGAGAGATAATAGAACAGAGAGAAAACGAAGAGAAGAGTTATTTAGGGAAATATCCCTGGAAGAGCAAATATGCCTGTGTTCAAATGAACTCCACAAAATGCCCCCTTTGCTAGGAAGACTTCCTGGATTCTCTGGGGTCACTACTCCCTTCTTTAAAGACCTATACCCCCCTCTATATGTCTGCAGTGTCTATTGCATTAAAATGTATCAGTTTCAACATCTGTCTTCGCCTTTATATTCTGAATTTCCCAAGAATAGAAAAGGGTATCTTCCCTATGTTAGTATTGCCAGTGCCTACCCCTGTTCCTGATACAAAGCAGGGCTTGTGCATTGATTGATGAGTGTGCTGTTCTTGTATGTAGGACCCTCTGTGGGTGAATAACCCCAAGCCAGTGCTGTAACCTGTTCATGTGCAGCTAGATGGGACACCTGTCCTAGGGAAGTGAACAATCTCACCCAGTTAGACGTCCATTTTCTCTGAAGTTCTTATCTTTGTGATTTTAACTCTTGCATTAACACGTTAAAACTGTCCTACGTTAGTTTTACATTTTAAGGATCAGCTAAAAGGTATTAGAAAGTGTGCTCAAAGCATGAGTGAAGCACAGAAGCAGACCACCATGTTGCATCTGGAGGAGCGTTATGTGTTCACGCACACCTGCTGAAAACTCCCGAAATGAAAATGGTTGAGGAGTTAGGATGGTAAGATTGCAGTTGTAGTTTCTTTTCTCAGAAAAATCGCCTTTTTATGCTGTGTTTATACAAAGATACATGAATAAACATACAAACAAATATGAATTAGATACATCGGGAGAGAGGGGAAAACAAAGACCATGCTTCAATGTCCAAATTTCTGTTATCAAAAGAGCAAGTGGTACTTTTTCATAGTTGCACCAAAAAGATTCTTTAGAACAGCACAGCACCAGGGTCTGAGAAGACTGAAGAGGAAAAGGATGAAATCTACGCTACCCCTCCCTTTGTGGTTGTAAACTGGAGTTCATTCTTGCTCTTTTAGCAATTCGACTGTGCCCTGTCCAGCTCAGTATCCAGGAAAGGGCAAGAATTTTTTAAAATTCATTTCTGGTTGATGACATGCACCTTAGTCACAGTAACCACCCCCCTCTTCTCCTTCTCTCTCTCCCTCTCCCCCTCCCCACCCGGAAACAGCAAAATATGTTGTGTACCACATGGCCTCTGGGAACCTAGGAGGGCAACAGTTTAATACAGGTTAGTCTGGTTCAGGGTGTGAATCTCATTGAAGATCAAATGAACTCCATGAAACTCTTGTGGTTGCTAAGAGACATGATATCTTTAAATGTCAATTACCATTTCCCTCAAAATAGCTCAAAAATCATCCAGTGTTTGAGCTTTAAAAGTCCCATGATATGCCAGATTTAAAAGACATGGACTAAAATCCTGTCTTCATGATATGCTGGTTTTAAAAAGACATAAATTAAAATCCTGACTTGATCATTTTCTAGCTGGGTGACCTCGGCTAAGTTACCTCTCTCTGAGCCTCAGTCTTCCTTCTCTGGTAAAATGGAGTGGTGATAGGGAACAATTTTATTCACTGCAAAACACTAACTGTATGAGTTTGAACTACTTAATTAACATCTGATATAAGAATATATGTGAGAGAGGTTGAAAACAGAAAAGACATGAAAAGATGAATTGTTATCATAGGGGTTCCTGCCCCCTTTGCTTGTATGTTAAATTTACTATGTGTGAGGCAGATACTGAACTCTATGGGAGGTGAACAAGAGGTGATTTGACATCTTAGAATAATACTTAGGTTTTAAAAAGAAATTCGGGAATTATTTCTCAGCAATTCTTTACTTTACAAAATAATTAACCATGGTTTATTATTGTGTATTATTACACTTAATATTTTTAAGGGTGCAGTTATCCTAGTATGTTTTAAATGGAATTGAATTCACAAAATGTTGCTTTGAGTCTAATTTGCAAAGGCATAGTTATTGTAGCAAACTAGGTAGCTATGCTTTGCAGTGTCCACTGGCGAACAAAGCTTTAAAGTCCAGATGAGAGAGAATTGCGATGAGTCCCTCTATGGTCTGTAAATGGATGGCTCTACGGTGTAAATGCTGACACTGATTGTGGGGCCCAATCGTGTGTGTGTAACTCTCTGCGCTGGGCAAATGGATGAATCCCTTCATTTGGTCCTTTCCTTACTGAGCTCTCCCTGGACTGGTCCTCTGGGTTGTGTCTCTCACATATGCATTAGGGACCCTCTGACGGTCTCCCAGCCTCTGCTCCTGGGGCCTCTGTCTTGGTTCCAGTGGGGCGCAGTAATGACACACTCTTTTAAATTCATATTTGAGTGAATCCTTGTAGTACTCCTCCTTCCCTTCCTGTCTGTGCTGTCCTTACTTCGAATAACTAAACAGCAGCTGCTTGGACTTTGGGATTAGACAACCACAGCTCAGATCCCGTCAGTGGCCAATTATTCAGCCAGGAATGCTGGGCAAGGTTACTTCAACTCTCTGAGGCTTGATTTTCCTTACCGTTAAGTGGGTACAATAGTATCTATTACATACTTTTCTATATTAAAAAGTTAGACCATTTAACATGGTGCCTAAGAGGTAGCAAGCTCTTGGTAAGTTATGAGCGCTATTGCTGCTGCTGCTGCTGCTGCTGTTGCTGCCATTATTCTTATATGTAAGGGATCAGCTTAAAAGAACTGTGGGTTAAGTAAACACCAGTCTGGTCCTGGTGCAATGACTGTACTATAGGGCTTCGTGGCTAGAGGTTTTACGTATGTCCACATACACATATGTACAATGCTTTCAAGGGCACATGGAAATCATCTATACTTATATAGAAAACCTAAAGCTGGCTGGGCATGGTAGCTCACGCCTGTAATCCCAGCACTTTGGGAGGCCGAGGTGGGTGGATCACCTGCAGTCAGGAGTTCAAGACCAGCCTGACCAACATGGTGAAACCCTGTCTGTACTAAAAATACAGAAGTTAGCCGGGTGTGATGGTGCACAGCTGCAATCCCAGCTACTCAGGAGACTGAGGCAGGAGAACCATCTGAACCCCAGAGGCAGAGGTTGTGTGCCACTTGCACTCTGCCTGGGCAACAAAGCGAGATTTGTCTTAAAGAAAACAAAACAAACAAAAACAAAAACAAAAAAACTCCTAAAGCTGTGTAATTAAATATTAATTTTTTTGACTTTGGAATGTCCTTTGTAATTTTTTTGTTTGTGGTAGATTTATCTTCAAATTTCACTTGGATTCATATGAAAGCAAAATGAGACATGTATTTCCTAAATATACATCAACAAACTAAGGGAAAGAAAGTGGCCTCCAAGTAATTGAGAGGCAGACTGTAAAATGAAGTTGCATGTAATTTACATGCTTAGACTCAGTTCCTATATGGAGAATCAAAGGCAGCTAAGAGGAGAAGGAATATTGAGGAACTGCTAGTAATGCTTAAAAAATATATAAAACAAAGAAAAAAAGAATTTAACTGAGTAAGAGATCAGGAGTTTTCCGTGGCTATGGAGAGAGCCAAGAATGTTTGCCTGGAGAAGGAAAGACTTAGAAAGCTGTGGTGTCATTCTTCTAAAGTTTGAAGAGCCCTTGTGTAGAGGAAGTTGACTCTCTTTTGTTCTCAAAGGATAAACAGGACCAATAAATGAAAGCAAGAGAGAGAACAAGTTGAGCTCCACAGAAGGAAGGTCTTCTTAATCACTTGAGTGGCTTCCAAAATGGAATGGACTGACTGCCAGGTCCCTAGTTCTTGAAGGGTTCCAGCAGGAGCTGGGAGCCCATGTCTTAGGGATATTGTAGATGGCATTGGGAGCAGGTGAAAGTGGGTTGCAAGGTTGCAATGCCCTCTCTGATTCTTTTTAAGATTAAAATTTTTTTACCAAGCTATAGAATCTCTATGCTTATTTTCCTGAACCTTAAAGTAGACATAATGTCATTTACCACTCCCATCACAGGGACTACTCCTAATTAAAATATTAAAGAAATGAAATTTGCACCTATGCTACAAAAATCAATCAATAAATAAATCCTTTGAAGTTATAGAAATATGGAACAAATCTATTTGTCCTCAACTTTCTGAAATAACTTTAACATCAACTATGCAGGAGAAAAATCTCTAAAATATTTTTCAATTCTTTACCTTTTTATTATTATTTAAATTTTTAAAAATTTATTTATTATACTTGTAAGTTCTGGGGTGCATGAGCAGAATGTGCAGTTTCATTTATTTAAATTTTTCGATATTTAAGGTCCTTTTGAATTTATCTACTTTTTGTACTAATTTTGGCAATTTATCTTTTTTTTTCTGGGATTGATTTCTTTAATGTAAGTTTTCAAATATATTGCTTCTGTTCAGTGGTCATGTCTCCTTTCTTGTTATGTATTTGATATGTTTGTGTCTCATCTCCAAGTGCAGTGGTGTTTACCTTTTGTTTTGATAACATAGGCCATCTCAAAAACATGATAGAAGCACTCAATGTGAGTTATATGGGCTAAATCCTTCGGAAATCCTGATTTATAATAATGCAATATGAAAAATGATATTATCAAAACTTCTATTTTGAGGATCTGCATGTCATATATGACTCTAACAGCCTCCTAAGAGATAGATATTTTTAGTATTCCCATTTTACAGAAGAGAAAATTGAGGCTCAAAGGGGTCAGGAAACTTTTTCAAGGCGACCCAGCTAAATGTAGAGCTCTCTGACTCCCCAGCCCCTGCTCTTTCCACTGTGTCATATTTCTTGGCCACTTCCTGTCTTGCTTGAACAAACATAGTTCAAGCAAAACGTACAAGCAACGATGACGTGCCACTGTCACACCTCCCAACTAAACCCTATAATTTCCGAGTCTGAACTGGAAATCCTTTGGCTCTGTGCTCTTGTCTGGCCTGCTAGGGAAAATGTTTATTTTGAGATGTGCACCTCTCAGAGTGGCTGGATATATTCGATGGCCCATTGACACGTGGGCCACATTGAACTGAAGATATAGAGCAGTGGCTTCACTTCACGACCGTGACAGTCCCCGCCCTGCCCTGCTCCTGATTCGGGGTCTGTTTCGAGGAGGGTGTTAAGGCTATTAGTAGGTCCATGGAGACTATAAATAGAGCCCTGGGCTTCAGCCAGCTCAGCGTGTTTATGTTTTTGGGTTGCGCTGCAACTGTTGTTGGTAATTATAGACGCGTGGGTGTGCATGGGTGCTGATGAACAGTTCCTCCTCCCGGTTTCCTCTTTGCACAAGACCAACACTGGGGGCGTCTGAACTCACAATCCCATCATAAGGTCCCGTGTGTCCAGTCACTGCTGTATTTCCTGGCCAAACTGAAACGACCAGGGGGCTGGTATTCCATGTTACCATTAGGCTCACCACCTGTGTCGTCCATGCCTTCTTTAAAAAGAAATAAAGTGACATCATGTTTCATAGTCTTTGCAGACAAATAAGTGAAAAGGATTTATGGGTCTAATTGAAATGATGATTCCTAAGGGCACCTAGTGGAATGAGGAGTACTCCGAGTCCAGTACGTTGCTGTGATCTGTAATGTTAGCTCTGAAAGGGCCACATTCTCCTTTAGATGTCCCAAAGGTATGTGCAATCTTTTACCGGTGAAGAGGGTGAGGTCACCTCTTCCTTCTTTTCTATTGAGTCTCTGGTGAGCTAAGTGAAGATGGTGGTCACAGCCTGAGGCTACTCCCTGAGTTGACCATTGGCTACCAGAACAGTCAAATGTGTCCATTCTAACCTATCTATTGAACCTGGGCTGTGTCAAAGAGACACCAATGGAGTAGAAGTAGCTGATGGAAATTAGGGGAGAAAATGCTGTCACCTTAAAGGTACACACTTGGGAGGATGTACTTCTCCACTGCCCAACCTTATCCCAGGCCTTTGGGTGATTTTGGCAGAAAGTCAGCTGGTGGGAAAGAGAAAGTGGGAACACTTAGGGGACTGGTCTAATTCTATTTTGCATGCCCCGTCTTGTCCTACCATTGCCTCCACTTACGTAGTTCATCTGCCCTGAGGACAGGCCAAGTAGGTTCAGGCTGTTTAGTGGGCTGGAATAACATAGTACATGAAGCCAAGAGGAAAATACCCAAGTGGTGGCCACCTAGGAAGTTCGATCAAAAAAATTTGCTGCCATTCCTCCCAACCCCAAATATCACCCCCCAACAAACTGGCCCATTCAAAAGGATCAAGGAGTGGCCAGTAATCCTTTATGTCTACAAGGCCGAACATATGTTAGGTGTTCCTTAAATATTTACTAAACTGATCTACTTATAGTCCTTGATTTTCATATGTTAACTGTCTTACAGCCCACACTTTCAATACTACAGACACTCCTACCCCTAAATTATTTCACGCATACTGAGTTCAAGAGTTCATTCATTAGCTGACCGAAGAACACTGGGTGCTTTCCCAAAAGGAGCTGCACAAAACTGTTCAGTTTAACAGCAGTGCCATATTGGTAATGGGAGATTCATGAAATTGTCTGAATATGTAATTGTGTTTAACAAAAGTGACTGGGAAACAGAAAAAGAAAGTGCTGATATTAGTGAACATAAGCAGAGAGGTCTCATCAATTTAACAAAATTAAGACAAAAATAGAAATCATCAAGTATGTTATAAGTGGCAAGTCTTTAGCCTCAATTGGATGCTCAATGGAGGATGGTTGATTGTGTGTTCAATTATGAAGACAAAGAACAAATTAAAGAGCATGGTGAAATTCTGGGACTCTATTGTCATATATAGTATCCAAAAGGCAAGCCATAGTCAGCATTTTTATAACTATTTTCCAAATCTCTGGGAGTCCTCCTACCCCTTAACCAAATAGCATCTAAGTTTTATTGCTTGATGTCCATACCTTTGATTGTCATATGTTTTTAAGAATACATTATATATCAGAGCAGTAGTCAAGATTCTTTTTTTTTTTTTTTTTTTTTTTTTTTTTGTTTGTATGGTGTCTCACTCTGTCACCAGGCTGGAATGCAGCTGTGCAATCTCAGCTCACTGCAACCTCTGCCTCCCAGGTTCAAGTGATTCTCCTGCCTCAGCCTCCCGAGTATCCCGAGTAGTTGGGATTACAGGCACGTGCCACCAAGCTCAGCTAATTTTTGTGTTTTTAGTAGAGATGGGGTTTCACCATGTTGGCCAGGATGGTCTCGATCTTCTGATCTCGTGATCCGCCCACCTCGGCCTCCCAAAGTGCTGGGATTACAGGCGTGAGCCACCATGCCTGGCCTCAAGATTCTTAAAGTCCTCTCCATTTCAAAAAAAAATAAAAATTGGGGGAGGAGGAAGTAATACTTTAAGAGGAAGTAACAGCCAATTGAAAACAAGAGTCAAAGATTATATCTTGGCTATGGCTAATTACTTAACAATTAAAAGCATAGGTATAAAAGTCAGACACAGCTGTATATGAATCCTGACTTTCCCTTCACCTAGCAATGTATCATGAACAAGTTACTTAATCCTCCAAACCTCAGTGTTTTCAGCTGTAAGATAAGGGATAATAGGTAATAACCTACCCCACAGGGTGGCTGCAAAATGCAAGTAAGTGAATATATTCAGTGTGCTTAGTGCTGTGCCTGGTACTTACTCTGAGCTTAAAATATAGAAGCCATTTTCTAGGAAGGAAGAAGGATGGTATAAGAAGAGATAGGAGGGACTGAACTTGGCCCTTGACAAGGGGTGAAGATAGATCCTGAACTCTATTAAAAACTCAATGCGGAAACACTTACAAGTTGTATTACTACTGCTACTCCCTATCTACCCACTAGGTCATTCTGGCTTCTGCTGGTGTGAGTGGGAGTATGCTATTTATTCACCTACTGACTCCTTCCAAGTCAGAGAAGTTGGAAACCCTGATAACTGTTCCAACCCTTAATTCTCTCATTTCACCACCTCTGCACTCGGGAAGGTGTGTCTCCTGTATCGCTGTCACATCTGCATTTTGACTTTTCAATCATCTGAGGCTCCCAGCCCTTTGGAATCCGTGATTATGGCTTTGTGATCATACAGTTAAAAGAGGCCGGGTTTAGGATATTCTGTTCAAAACAATACTGCGGCTGCCTGACATAGTGTGGGGGGCACCTGGCCCCACCGCCTCCCAGGACACGTGCTCACTACCCTGGGCCTCTGTGTTGTTTCTCCTGACATGGCCAAGACTCTACCCCCATTTCTATTTTGACAGCTTTCTTGTCTAAGTTCTTCTTTAAAGGTTTATTTAAAAAATAAACCTTGATTAAAGTGTGTCATGACATTGTTGATTGCTGTTTAGCATTGATTATTTATTAGTATTAGCCCTGCTTGTTGAAAAACTTTGAGGGAGTCCTATATTTCTAAGATTTCATTTAGACTCAAATGCCCATAAGGTGTAAGCTCAGCTTACAGAGGGAGAGAGAGAATCTCTGTATCTCTTATAGCAGAGATAGAATCTGAAGAGGGAGGGGAGAGTGGCTGCAAAATCATGGGGAAAATGAAAGGATAGAATACAATAAAAGATAAATACTCAAGACTGTAATGCCAAAGCCCTCAGCCCAGGGCCTAAAACACAGCGAGAGGTTCTCAATAGTTTGAAAATCACCTTTCTCGTCCTAGCAAGCTACCCTGGCTTTTGTGATGGTGAAATAACTTTCAGACAAAATCAGTAGTTCTAAATATTTTGGTGAAGCTCTTTTCTCCTTTTCCTGGGCAAGCCTTCTGCGTGCATTGCCTCCACTCACTCACCTCCCTTTCCACCTCCGCTAATTTCACCTCCACAACCAGGGTCACACTGTGGCCACCCTGGGTCAGGATCACCAAGTGCTCTACCCAGTGCGTGCTTTCCGGCTTCGTCTCACTGGCCTCCCTGAAGCATGTGACACTGTGGGCCAGTCTTACCCTCTTGAAACCCTCTCTCCTGCCTTCCTTGACACAGATTTCTCCTCTTCTCCTCTGTAGTTGCTCTTCCTGGCTCTTCTTTCTTTGCCCACAGCTTTGAGTTGACGATTTGAGAGACTGTCCTTGACTCTCTGCCCTTCCCACAGGGCAGAGCCTCCTCTGCCATGCTTTCAACAGCAGCTCATCAACAGCTCTCATGTTTTTCTCCTCATCCCTGACCTACCTTCTGTGCATCGAACCCACATAAGCAACTGCATATTGGGCCTCTCCACTTGGGTGTCCCACAAGCACCTCAAATTCAACATGCGCAACACAGAATTAATGATCTTACACCCCTTTCACTCCATGTCATCTACAGTCACTCAAACCAGAATCCTGGGTGGCATCTTAGACTTCTCATTTTCCTCTAACTCTCAACACTCTCCCTCTACTACCCAATCACCAAACGTTGGTAATTCTCCCCTTCTCTAATCCTTCCACTCTTCTACTGCCTTATTTGCAACCTTAACCTCTTTCTTGAATTATTTTAACAGCCTCCCAACTACTTTTCTTGCCTTTTAGCTCAGCCAGGCTCATTCTCCTCACAGATGCTCAACCGACCTTTTAAAAATGAAAGTCTAATAGCTTCTACCTTACTTAAAGCCTAGCCAGTGGCTTCCCACTGCCTGCGTGGTAGAATAAAAACCTCATTGCAGGGCCTGCAAGGGGCTCTGTGATCTGGTTTCTATATTTAATTTCTACTCTTTCCCCTTCCCTCTCTCCAGCTTATACTCTGGCCATCAAAGTTCTAGAAGGTCCCCCAAGGCATCATGCTTTTCCACGTATTTGCAAAGGCAACAAAAAAGTGTACTTGCATTTCATTCCCATATAGACAGCACCTGCTTCTTCATGAAGGCCTGTCCAAGCATCCTCTCTTCAGTCTTCTGTAGCTTTCCTCATCCCCCCAGCTCCTCTGCCCATTTTCACTGATCTGCCGCAGTATGTATATCTTCGGAAGGCATCTACCACACTTATTTACATGTCTACCTCTCTGCTAGACTGAAAACTCCTTAAGGGTGGGGATGATCTCTTGATAGTCTTTACTCCCACCCCTGTGCACAGATCCTGCCATAAAACAGTCAGAGAACATAGCACCCCACTCTCCATCAAATCAACCAGCACTGAAAACCCAGGAAGCTGCATTTGACGGCTTCACTTTTAGTTTCAGTTGCTCAGTCTGGGCAGCTCAGAGCAGCTTCCTGAGCCTCCACTAGTTCAGAAAGCATCCAACCTGTGAAGAAGTGTGCACTGCCATTCGCTGAGCAGGAGTTAACCGTGATCCTGCTGATAGGGAGGCTTTTGCCGCCTTTTGCCCAAACCCCATGCCCTCTGGACTATGAATCTTAAAGGTCGTGGTCATGGGCGGTCCTTATCAATCAAAGCATCAGGTGGAGAAAAAAACCCCACTCTGGGATATGGTGAGACATGTCGGTTTCAAAACATTGCAGATTGTTAAATGAGTAATGTTAATGTGATCTCAGAATAGTAAATACACCCCCACAAGGAAAAGATATTAGCTGCATTATCTGGAAAGAAAACAAGAAAGGAAAGCAACATTTGGCTGCAAAAACTAAGGAAGAGATGTCTGTGTGGTGATTCAAGTTCTACTAGGGCAGGTAAACTGCATTTTTCTGATTGCCCCCTCTCTTCCCCCTGCCCCACCTGGGCACACACACTCCCTCATTAAATCTCTTCTCTGGGGTAGGATGCGCAATTTGGGGGAAGTGAAGGGAAGCGAGGAGCATACACATTGAGGAAGAAAACAAAGAGCTTCATTTTCTAAAAATGTCACTCGCTGTGATTGAGAAAGAGTTTCTCAAGAAATGCGAGTGTCCTGCACAGGAAGTAACACTTCATCACACGGCTAATAATCAGCCGTGTGCTTGTCAGGGATTGGTTTTTCCCTTCTGTGGTGAGAAGGCGGCTCCAGGCAAGCTTGGATATCTTTCCCGACAGCCTGATAGTTATTTAAACACATTCAGCTCTCACCTTCCCAAATGTGTGAGTGCGCTACTCCCATTATATCAAATTCATGTGGAAGACTCACAGTGGTGGGGAATAGGGGTGCCTGCAATTTTAAAGGGTTTACATGGAGCCAGACTACTGTTCGCCCACCCCAAATTGCCCTGTCCACACTGAAGCACCTTGCAGTTTTATCTTGATATTTATCCAGTTAAACAAAATGTACTTTCTTTCCACCCTCTAGCTCAGTGGCTTCTGCCCCTTCTCTTTCTGAGGTCTGGTCCTTCTCTAGAATCCAGCAACATTAAGGCCCCTCATCCTTAAAGAAAGCAGGTCAGCGAATTCACTTCAAGGTATTGGCAACTCTCTATGTCCAGTGTTTACATTTAAAGGAGAGAGAAATACTTTACCCAAAGGAATGACTCTCTAATGGTGAATTTTCTGGTTTTATCATGGGAGCCAGTGAGACTTTCCAGTGCCCCTCAAGTCCTACTATGTTGGTGATCATCAGTGATGTCTGACCCTCGTGCCAGGGTCATAGCTTATTCCCTGATAAGGGTCTGGTAGCTTTCATCAGGATTATCAAGTTGCTTTTATGCAGTGCCTTTTTTTGTACAACTTTTTTTCAGATGCACTTGGTAGATAAATTAAATCCCAAGGGTCCTTGCTCCATGCCCAAAAGTCCTTAGCATATGCCTCTCCATCCATAACTCCTTTGACAGAGAGGATCCAGGTTGAGGAAGGGTGAGGGGGTTGACACTATGTGAGCTCTTAGGTGTGCCAGTCTTGAAGACTTAAGTCATAAGGTAATCCTACAACAGTTACATGAAGCTCCTCATTCATTAATTTATTCAAGTATCACTTACTAAGCTTCCACTATGCGCCAGCCATTGCTCCAGAGAGTCACCGAAGAGCCAAACTGACAAAGTTTCTGCTGTGATGGAGCCGAAAGCTACAAATTGGTTTTCTATCTCCAGAAAGCAGAACTGGGACAAATGGGTAGGAGCTCCAGGAAAGATTTCTGTTCCATATGACATATTAGTACAACCAAATATGGAATGGTAATGAGCTCCCTGTCACGGGAGGGATCTGAGAAGAAGCTGCATGATGGCTTCATGCGTGACGCTGGACTGGATCTGTTGTCTTTAACCATTTCTTCTAGCAGCAGGGATCTTTTCCTAAACAAAACCTTACCAGAAGCCCCAATATATAAAATAGAGTAGCCACAGCTGAAGTGATATGTACAGACCTGGAGTCGCCCCCCCCTCAACCGACTCACAGCCCCCTACTACCCCCTGAAACATATCCCTCCGTTCACCAAACCTTGGACATCCACAAACCACTGGATGAGATGATCATGAAGCACCCGGCCTCCCCCAGCGCCACAGGGCATCTGAGAATCTAAGTAGGATGGTGGATAAGTTCTCACCAGATTCTTCCCCTCTCTCTCTCCACTTCCACCTTTTCCTAGGAGAACGTCTGATGAAGCCAGAGAAAAGAGGCAGAGGCTCTGGAAGCATGGTGAAACAATGAATGCTGTCCAAGAATGTCAATATGACCAAAGACATTGTTTTTGTTGAGTGGACCTGAAAATCATAATGGGCTCCAAAAAGAGACCATTGCCTGGGATCCTGAACTGTAAGTTAAAATCAAAGGGCTCAAAAAGGCCAAAAGGACCTTGGAAGAAGAGGACAAAAAACCAGAGAGAGAAGACACTCACAGGCATCTCACTGACACAAACAAACAAAAACCTCATTTGCCCCATCCTGAGGAAAGTCCATGTGTATTCAATATCTTCTAACACAAGACTTACTTTCTAGTAATGGACCCTACCCTTCTACCCTTCCAGATGTAAGAGATGATAGTAAGGGATTGCACATCATTCTCCAATTCGGAGCAGGAAGTTGGAGAAGCTGTCTGTCTTCAGATGCTGTGTCTGGAAAGTCCCATCCCCATTTTGCATAGTGTGGGTGGAAAGGGAAGCCTTCAGCAGCTCAGAGGACCCTGGCTGGCAGCCACTCACTGGCTTGGGACTGGTGATGGAATGCGGGAGAGGGGAATCTGACAACTTGAAAAAGAGCTTGAAGTCTTCCTAAGCACAGAGCTACCACACAGAGCCTCAAGCCTGCCCAATCGCAACCTTGCCATCATATCAGCTAGAATTTTCCTGACAGTTTCTGAAAAAATAATCAAACCTGGACTCACATCTTTTAGCTTCATAGCTAGAAGTGGGTGAGTCAGCTGAGCTTTGCTTAAACTCATGGTTTTCCAAGGTGTGTAACATACACAAACATAATTTGGCAGGGAGACATTAGTAGGTGCTACTCAATACATTTCTGAAGAGTAGCACTTAGAGAAACGCTGATCTAAACAAAACTAAGCATGTTACTGTAGGGCTTTTCAGAGCCTTGAAAATGCTAATGTGAATTGCGACTCTCCAAGAAAGGAAGACAGTCATATTTGTGAATTCTGCATCTTGGATTCAACTAACCTTGGAAAAAATATTTGGAAAGAAACTCCACAAAGTTACAAAAGCAAAACTTGAAGTTGCTGTGAACCAAGTGCTGCATAGAATCCTTGCAAATGAATTGGTGTGTAGGCATTGCATTGGGTATTATAAGCAATCTAGAGATGGTTTAAAGTATATGAGAGGATGTGTATAGATTGAATGCAAATACTATGCCATTTTATATAAAGGACTTGAGCATCCTCAGGTTTTGATATCTGCAGGGGACAGAGGGGTCCTGGAACCAGTCCTCTATGGTCACCAAAAGATGACTGCATAGTATCCAGTACTTCCTAAATTTATTTGAACTCTGAATGCTTTTTTTTCACAAGGCAACTTAAAGTACTTTTTTTTCCTGAAACACACTTTGCAGAATACTGGCACAAACCAAACATTAACCACATTATATAATTTTAGAGATTTATTTTTCATTAAAGTAAGCCAGTATTTCCAAAATACTGCAATGTCTTATCCACCATCTTGAGAGATAAGACTTCATGTAGATGAACTGTCTGCATCACTGAAGCTTCGAACACCAAAACAATTAAACCACTTAACCTAAAAGTCTAGTTTCTAAAGTATATTATACACATCTCTATTTTTAATTGTTAAAAATAAAATGGTATATTTTTGACTATAAAAGTAAATACATGCTTATTTTTCAAAGCTTAAAAAAACTGGAGAAGAATAAATAAGACAAAAGCCCATAGTTCTGTTAAGGCAGCTCTGTGAACAAGCCCTCAGCTCTGTTAACATTTAATGTAATTTAGCTCACTTATCTTGCATAAAATATATACTGAAATATAAAATAACTGTCACAATTCACTTAATATTTTCTATATCACTAGGCAGTCTTTAAAACTTATGTTTTAATGGCTCTATTATAGTCCATGATGGAAATGCATTATATTTCATTTAATCATTTTTATTATGTTTTCATTATAAATAAGGATTAATATCTGTTTGTAGATATCTTTGCCTCTATTTTGACTTATTTTGAATAGAGATACCTATAAGTAAGATCATATATATTATCAAATTGCCTTTCAGAGGATTTGTACCATCTACAACACCCAGCATTCTCTAAGAATAATATTTCACCATCCTTACCAACATTAAATACTGTCATTTAAAAAAAAAAACCTGTGTTAATTTGATAAGTTAAAACTGCTATCTTATAACTGTTTGCACTTTTCATTACCAGTGAATTTAAACATTTACATATACTAATTTGCCACTGATATTTTTCCTTCTATAATACATATGACCATTTTCTCTTGTGGCCTTAATATTTTACTCATTGAGTTGGGTGAAGTTTGTTAAGGTTATTGAATATCCTATTTGTGACAAATAATCTTCACAGCTTGCTGTTTACCTTTTAATTGGGTTCATGATTTTTAACATGTAAATCTTAACTTCTATTTATATATAAATATGGCTTCTTTCTTTTTTTATTTCTTCCCTTGCTTTTGTGCTTAGAAAATTATTTCTCTTTCAGAAGTCAGCTGAATATTCACTAAATTTCCTCTATGTTTTATGGTTTTATTTTTAAAATCCTTTTTTTAAAAATATGATGTGGTGTGGTATTTGCTTCCTAAAGTGAATAAAACGTTGTCTTAATGACTCCGGATCACAATTTCGAACAGTGCTTAAAGTTTTGTGCCATAAAATAGAATGCTCCCAGGAGCCACTGAAGTGGATAGGGCTACTCTTCCCCATTCTCTGTGACCTCTGAGTTCTGTGGCTTGTTAACTGGGTGACTCGTTTTTGGTTTTGATCTGTTTTTGACATTAGGCTCCCAGCTCTCATTTCCCACTGTAGACAATTGTCTGCCACTCACAGGGCTTCCTACTTTTGACAGCTCAAACACCAACTAGCCAGATTTGTGCGACTGTGCATGAAGGATATGTATAGTTGAGCCTGGGTGGGAAAGGCAGAAGAATAGCCGCCCCCCACCAAAGACATTCATGTCCCAATCCCCAAAATCTCTTAATGCGTTTTGTTACGTGTCAAGAGGAAATTAAGGTCACAGATGGAATTGAGGTCATGGATGGAATTAAAGTTGCTAATCAACTGCCCCAGAGATGTGGAGATTATTTCAGATATCCAGGTGGGCCCAATATAATTACAAGGATCTTTAAAAGTGAAAGAGGAAAACAAGAGAGTCAATGTCAGAGTGATTTGATAGGAGAAAGACTTGGGCAGCCATTGTTGTCTTTGAAGATGGAAGCCAGACATCTGTAGGAGGGGCCACGGCCCAGGAATGGGGATAGCTATAAGTTAGAAGCTGGAAAAGGCAAAACATCAGATTCTCCCCACTAACACCTCCAGAAAGGAATGCAGCCTTGCTGATGCCTTGGAGACTCATTTTAAACTTCTGTCCTCCAAAACTGTAAGACAATAAATTTGTGTTGTTTTAAGCTATTGAGTTCACGGTGATTTGTTGCAGCAGCAAAAAAATTGAGACACTGGGCCTAGAAGTTTGTTCAACAGAGAAAACTGCATAGCTTTTGTGCATGGCCTTGGTGACTGCTATTTTGTCTCCTCTGAGGTTTTGTTTCGTCCACCCCTCAATTATTTCCATGGTTGCTGAAAATCTAACCCACATCTAGAGCAGAACCTACGTAGGACATTATTTTACAGGAATTGGCCCCTACAAGTCAAGTTACAAACTCTGGGTCAAAGGGTGAAGTAGAAGGAAGCTAGAAAGACATGGTATTTTCGAAGTTTTTCCAAGAAATCACAAGGCTGGACCTTCTGCCCAGTTTGGAAGAAAGAACATTCCATCATGACCCTTGGACTGGGTGAGAGCGCCATCCTTTAATTAATGTCTGCTAACCGTCACTGCCTCTAGGTAAACTCCCTTCTGTCTCTAAATGACCGGGTAGTTCAAGGGCGTGAATCGCAATGGATCCTCTTAGCGGAAACAGTCTTCTGGGAGTAGGGCTGGGACATTAAATGCTGATATGGATTTTGTGACACCAAACTAAGCAGTAGAGCATGAACTAGTCCCATAAACTGAAGTAGTCCTTGAGAATAGTATCCAAATAATAAGAAAAGATCAGGAAGGGAGGTGCCAGCACTGGGCAGAGGGAATCTGCCTCTAAAATGCATCTGAACATTTACCCAGTGGCTTAAGCGGAACCTGCACTTAGTTTGTGGTAGATGTTGGAGGGGAATCTGAAGAGTGTGAGTCACTTATCTCACTAATGCCTAACACAGTGCCTGGCATACAATAAGTACTCAATAAATTCTTGTTATGAGAATGAACAAATGAATAAGTTTAGTAACCCATTGTCATCTTTAAAGCCCACTATGAGCTTAGTAACACAAATCTAATATCACTCCTTAGTAAAAGTTTCCAACCTTCGCAGATGAGATTAATTCATACAGCTCTAGTTCAAATTAACTTAGAAAACAAAAGGAGCAATGAGGAAGTATTTTATTAATGTATTAGAATTCTTTTGTTCTGAGGGAGGAAGAAATTGGCTATCTCTAAGCTATAAGATTTGGGGTGATATTTGAGGAAGAAAAGCAAAGTAGTTAAAGATAAACAGAGAATGATATTTCTCAATGCCATAATTTATTCGTATTTTTAATAACTGAGTGCACATATGGCATTTACAGAGCAGTGCCTCACATGAACACACTCAATGCATGCTGACTATCATTGTTATTCTTCAACATTTTTAATTGCTCTTCAATTATCAAAAAATAAAACTTGGCTGGGCGCGATGGCGCACACCTGTAATCCCAACACTTTGGGAGACTGAGACAGGCAGATCACCTGAGGTCAGGAGTTCAAGACAAGCTTGGCCAACATGAAGAAACCCCATCTCTACTAAAAATACAAAAATTAGCCGTCATGGTGGACGCCTGTAATCCCCACTCAGAAGGCTGAGGCTGGAGAATCATTTGGACTCAGAATGCGGAGGTTGTAGTGAGCCGAGATCGCACCACTGCACTCCAGCCTGGGCGACAAGAGTGAAACTCCGTCTCAAAATAAAATAAACTCAGAAAAATAATAACATAAAATCATCATTTATGACAAGACCAAAGGATACACGGGCTTGTTAACTTATGAGAAAGGAAAATAACTAATGAGAAGACTGAATCTTTACATGTAGAGTAGCATATACAAGACACACCATTATGAAAATAAGAGCATAGATTTAAATATGTTTTCTTGGTGATGTTCATTATTTAAAGAATCACATAGTGAACCCTCTACTAAAGCAAAGAATAATCCTTCAAGGTGATATTAATGCTATAATTTTTGAATATGCAGAACTTTATACATAAAGTCACATGCAAATAGGATATCTTAAGATAAACAAGCCAAGTAAGGGGTTTCACTCAGGGTCTAGAAACAGAAGCACAAACATAACAAGGTAGCCTAGAAATCAGATACATTGAGTAGTGTTGATTAAGCCATCTCCTTAAGAGAATAAAATTTACTCTCAAAGTACTGGCTGGAGCATTTAGAGATTCATGGGGAACTGACGGCCATCCTAGACCCAAATGTAAGAAAAGATTAACACTTCTAAAAAATGAAATTAAATTAAAAACATAAGGCAAGTTAGAAAACAAGATAACATCCCTCTTAGTTAAAAACTTTGGCTCTCTGTTTGCTGTGATGTAGGTGGGGAGAGGACAACCCATTTGCAGTCATCAAGGAGGCAATGGGATGGATGGGTGTGGGTCTAAGGTTTCCAATGTAGACTAGCTAAACCTCCACACTGAATATGAATGACTGTGTAGTTTTTTCCTTTCTTGACTATTAAAGAAATTTGGTAAATGTACAGCTTTAAGACCAGTACTTTCTTCCCCATGACCTGCCTTCAAAGTGCCTAGTATGTTGACAATCTGAGCCCTTGTTCTTGACATAAATGCAATGTCAAGATCCAAGTGATGCCATATGAGGCCCAAATTAATTTTACAATTGACTGATGTGATCCATTTTTCAGCTCACATTTGTAGAAACCTATCAAGAAGACTGTAGATTATTTTGTTTCTCAAAAAAAAAAAAAAAAAAAAAAAAAGAAGGAAGAAAAGAAAAAGATGGAGAAAGAAAGAAAAAAAGAAAAGAGAAAAAGAAAAGAAAGACTTCTGAGCTCGTAGAAAAGAAGTTGCTAATCACTGGCATCTAGTATATATTGGGTTCACTGACAAAGAATTGTGCCACTCATATGCACTTTGTTTTTGATGGGGCTTCTAGAATGTTTAGGGAAAAGAAAAGCCAGACATTGTGTACCTTGACTTTGGTAAAGTGTTTGACAAGGTCTATCATAGCGTCCTAATACAAACCGTGGACTGGAGCATAGTACAGCTGATAGATTGTTCTTCGAATGGCCAAAGAACACTGGTCTGTGGGCTGACCAGGAGGGAGCCTCTCATATGAATGCTTCAAGGCAACTTGACCTTGTCCTGCTCCAATAGTTTTAGCAAAGATTCACGTGAAGCCCAGATTAGATTACCCAGCCCACTTACCACCACTGGAAAGAGTGATAATTTATAATCTCAGTTGCAATGAGGAGACAAGACCAAAAGATCCCCAAGGTGCTTTAGTAGTTTGGACCCTACGGAGCTATTGTCCAAACCTGGCTGTACATCAGCAACACCTGGGACTGTGTTATAAAACACAGATACTCAGGCCTTACCCCAGAGTTACTCAACTAGAATTTCAAGAGGTAAAGCCATAACATTTGTATTTTTTAAATAAACGACTCAGGTGATCCACAGGTAATCAACTCAGTACCCTACTTGCAGAACCACTGCCCTACTGGGATTTAGTAAATAAGCTTTTCCGGGGTAATAACGATCCATTACTCAGTAGTCTGGATATCTTCATGGGCTGTCAAATTATGAGAAAATCCCTCTCTATACTGTGGCTCCATCCAACCTTCACTCTTCCTGATGGGGCTAGGGCAAGGCAGGGAAGGGAAGGCGCACAGCGCTTTGATCAAGCATGCCTAGGCTTCGATGTCAATCAAACTAGGACTTGAGGCTGGCTTCTGCAATCTACCACCTGTGCAAGGGGGCTCTGTGCTTGCATTTTCTTATCTTAAAATGTGGAGATTTAATGAGCTCACACAGGTAAAGGGCTTGCCTAGCATATAGGTGGCCAATTGACACCAGCTATTACTATGAATAGGCTGTTCAGTCAACTCCCCATTCTGTGGATCTGAGGTCCATAATATTACCAGAACACACCTACCCAGAGAAGTAAAGAAACTATTATCTATAGGGTATGAGCTATGTCCTGGCCACTAGGGCCCCCACAGATCTAATCTGATTTCCTTTAACTGTCACCAAAATCCTCAATTTTACAAAGGAGGAAGCTGAAGCTCAGAGAGGTCAAACGACTTTCCCCAACTCACCCAGCTATAACGGGACAGATACACACCAAGAATTTGGCTAATAAACTTATGCTGAGGATTCCCCATGGCACTTTTTAAGTGGTTAATATATGGAGTGGAGAAAGCTTTGCCCTTTAAAAAAAATCTAAAGAGAGACATTTTGAAACTGCGAGGGAGGGGGGAAGTCACACCACCTACACTCCCGGTTACCTGAACACTCAGCAATTAGCCAAGGAAAAGCCCAAAGGGCAGCCATTGCATGCTGGTGACCTCTCTTGCTGTCTCAACACACACACACACACACACACACACACTTCCCTGACCACCTGATTTAAAATTATAACTCCCTATGACACCTTTATTTCTTGGCCTTGCTTTCATTTTCTTCTTGCAATTTCATTGCTGTCTCTCATTCTACCATTGTGGTTATTTACCTTGTTTATTGTGACTCCTCCCCACTAGAACATTAACTCCTTGAGGGAAAGAACAAAAAGAACGTTTGTCTATCTTATTTTCTCCTATATCCACATGTCTGAAACAGCCTGGCACACATTGGCATTCAGTAAATATTTATGGCAGCAATGAATGGATGAACTAATAGAAAACATCTTGAAAGGTATCAATCATAAATGCTGAAAGTCATGAGCGTTTTTTAAATAGCTGCATGTTCTGGTTTTTCTATTATAAATATGTATTCTTTGTGTAATAATAGTTTTCAAAATGCAACCTCAATTGTCCAGATTATTACTGCCTTGAAGCCGAATCAAACCAAAGGGCAAACAGCAAAGAGCAATGATAGGACTAGGTTGATCTTCCAGAAGGCAAGTGTGCTAGGTACATTCATAGGCTCCTCCAGATCCCCTCTCCACCCTTCATTACTATGCTCTGTGCCCTGGGACACCCATCTTTTTGAGCTGCATCGACAAGCTCCCTTGGCCTTTGGCTTCCATCTGGGAAAAGAATGAGGTTGGGGTGTTTATTCCTCGCCTCTTGCCTTTGCTACTGGGTCTCTGCAGATTGGCTGTGTCCCCATGGAAGGCCCCAGGGCCTATCTGTCTGCCATCTTCTCTGCACTCCTGCTCTTTCAGGTTCTATAACAGCCTCCATGCTTGCCTGCTGGGGCCTCAGGCGGTAATATCTCTCCATTTTTGCACAACCTGAAGTACTTTACTTTCTTTGCCGGTCTTCCAAACCCTGCCCACACCTTTTAACATGTCCCTTTATTAAATTTTCCTTAATGAACCAGCTGAGGATGCCACTAGTTTCTTTCCGGGTCTCTGGCTGTGCCAGTGTGGAAATGCGTTCAAAGTTACGAGACTTGCATTCTAATACCAGTATCATGACTGACTTTCTCAAGGCCAACCACCTCTCTGGACTCAGTTTCTTCATCTGGAAACTAAGAAAATTGGGCAAGGCAACCTCTAACATCTTGTGATTTTTAAGAAGCCCTTTGCTCAGAGAACAAAGTAGTTACTTCCCCATCGGCCAGAAAGTATTGACTCGATCTAGATCCTGAAAAGGGCCCAGTCTTCCAGGAACTTACCACAGGGGCTGCTGCTGCACCATACACAAAAAGTCTGAGCTTGGCTGTATTAAAGATGGCAAAACCCAGCTCGATCTCTGCCCTCACTTCAGCTGCAAATCAGGAGGTTCCTGGAAAATTGAAGTTATATTTTTAAAACTATTATAAAACTAATACATATTTAGAATAGAAAAATCGGAACATGCAGCTATTTAAAGAGAGAATAATTACTTTCAACATTTATGTTTCTAGACGTTTTCTATTCATTCATTCATTCCACAACTATTTATTGAGTGCCAATGCTTTATGTAATAGCATTTAGGTTAAGAATTGGTGCACTTCTCGTTGTATGAAGGATAGTTGTATTATGTTAGGTGTAATCATGACTTATTATTGTCTTCATTTGGAGATTCAGTATGATTTCAGGAGATATGTAGAGGTGACAGGTTGACAAGGAGTGAAGTTCTGAGGGCTGATATTAGGTGTCAACTTGGCTGGATTGAAGGATGCCTAGATGACTGGTATTGTTTCTAGGTGTGTCTGTGAGGGTGTTGCCAGAGGAGACTGACATTTGGGTTGGTGGACTGGGAGAGGAAGACCCACCCTCAATGTGGGCAGGCACCATTCAATTGGCTGCCAGCGCAGTTAGAACAAAGCAGGTGGAAGAAGGTGGGATCACATTGCTTGCCAAACCTTCTAGCTTCCTTCTTTTTCCAGTGCTGGATGCTTCCTTCCGCTCCTCCTGCCCTCGGACATCAGACTCCAGGTTTTTTAGTCTTTGGGCTTTGGGACTTGCACCAGTGGTTTGCCAGGGGGCTCTCTGGCCTTCAGCTACAGACTGAAGGCTGCACTGTCGGCTTCCCTGGTTTTCAGGCTTTTGGACTTGGACTGAGCTGCTACTGGCTTCTCTTTTCTCCAGCTTCCAGAAACGGCCTATCATGGGACTTCGTCTTGTAATCGTGTGAGCCAATTCTCCCTAAGAAACTCTCTTTTATATATACATCCTATTGGTTCTGTCCCTCTGGAGAACCTTGGCTAATGTCAAGTATTTGTGTTGCCAAACCAGAACCCTGGATACCATCTCAATTCTCCACTTTGGTCAAGTATATTAAAAATATCTGAAGAATTATGTAATCTCTGCTCCTGCCTGTGCAGTTTGGACACAGGATACCTAAGTTCCTGGAAGGGTAACTTTTTTTTTTTAAGTCTGTTAGGAACAAATCCAACCTTTCTTCCATTGACTTAGCTTCTCTGCCTTAGGGATGGGCTCCAGCTTCTGGTGAGGAGGGCTTCCCTATTGCCAAACCAAAATGTCAACAATCAAAACAGATGGGAACTAAGGAGACCTTCCTGGGAAGTGGGAATTGTTTAGCCAAGTAATACTGAAGATTTTAGAGTAGTGTCTTTGAAAGTCAGAGCAGATTCAAGGCAGTGAATGTCTTCATCTGGTGAGACTGGAAGAATGGGTCTGCCCAAACAGACACAGTGCTGTCAAAGTGATTACTCAGACAGCTGTGGCAGGTCGAGGCTGTCTGACCCCTCCTCTCCCTTCATCTCTTTCCATTCTCAAACCTGTGAAGGAGGATTTTGTTTTGTTTTGAAAAAAATACTGCTTCAGTGTTATGCTCTCAGAGCACTAAATATCAGCAAGAAATGGATTGCTCCATTTTACAGATACTCCATTTGGAAAAATATTGAAGATCTAGGCTTACCTCCAAGAGGTCAGTAAAGAGCCAGCATGGCCCTCCAAGATAAAATCACAAAAAATGATCACCTTGACTACCGAAGGCTTCCTTAGAAGAACAAGGAACAGAAAGAGAGGGAGAGAGGAAGACCCCAGGAGAAGTAAGTCCCAGGAGTCCTGCAAAACAGATTGTGTGGACTGAAAGGCAACCTGCCCTATTTTGCACTGGACTCATCTGCAACATGGGATGACAGGGCTTCTGTGATCTCCATAGGGCTTCTGTGAGTATTAAATCAGTTAATACATACAAAATGCGTATGACAAGGCCTGGCATGTAACAAACTGTCAATAAACGCCAGCTATTATCCTCATCTCCTATTCCTCTTCTACATCTTCCTCCTTCTCTTTCTCTTCACTCAAACAACTTTCCTGATCTGTCCCTAGGAATTCCATCTTTGTTCTGATAATCCATGGAGCCTGTACACCCTTTCACAAATTACAAGATGTACTGATGGTGTTTCCACAGTAACTACATTAGAGATATTTGCAAAGTTAAACTTGACCTGAAATTAGCTTTGATTGGCAATGATGTCACCTCAGACAGTCCCCTATGCCAAATACTGTCACTGAGCAGAGAGCGCAATTTGGATCATGGTCAATTTGTTGACTCAAAAGGCAATTAGGTTCTTACTCTCATTCATCCAACAAATATTTATTAAATGCCTGGCATGTTCCAAGCCATGGTAGGAGCACCAGGATGAATTAGACATTGATCTTGTCTTTAAAGAAATTTTCATCCAAGGGTGAAGAAAAATCAGGTAGATATTTAAAAAATATAGACAGAAAGTGATGTGGGGCACAAGAAAAACACACCTAGAAGGCTGTGTACCCCAGGTAACAAGAGAGACTGGTTTCTGCTGAGAACTCAAAAATAGAGCCTGCAGTTCATACAAATGCAGATCGCCGACGCCACCATCAGTAGTGAATTTTCTTAAGACGATTACCTTGAATCCAAGTATCTGGTCTTTGTCTAGGTGTTTTCATTCATCAGAACTGTCATGCCAGCCAAGTTTGCTTTGCTTTCTGCCTTTATATCAGCAGCTCCTCTCCCCCGCCCCCACCACAATCTTCACACACATTGCAGCAAGGCCTCCAGACCTGGATCTCAACTCATGCTCCTTAACATTCCTGCCTCCATCAAAATATCCCATCAGAGAGCCTTTGCTCTACAGGGACACTGGGTGGAAGTGGGCCAGTCCTTAAAGGAGAGATCACCAACACCATGTGCATAATACATTTGACACAAGAGACCTCTGAAGTCATGCAGGTATTAATTCTGCCTATGTTTAAAGCTGTAGCCCATAGCACTGTAGACACTGAGTCAACGGTAATAACAAATCAATAGGTTTTGACTAGTTCAATCACAACAAAACCTCAGTAACTAGCTGGCAACTGCAAAGGTGAATGTGGCTTCAGTTTAGTCATCCCACTGTAATCTCTATGAATGGCACGGGTTGAAATTGTGCTGAATGCAGTCTGCTCACCAAAACTGGGAGGCCCTGCCTGAGAAAGCCGTGGAGCTTTGACTTGGGCAAAAGAATAAATATTTTTAGATAAAACATATCACAAAGAAATAATGCTATTTGTTTCATGTTTTAAGCATGCTAATTGCAAAGATACATGCATGTGGCTTTGTAGATGTTTTTCTGAGTTGCATTTGTATCCTCGTCAATATAATATCTTACCTTGATAGGCCACTATATGTCTTGGCTATATGACATCAGCGTCTTGCACAATGGTATTGTGGAAAGGTCAATACTGTGCCAACCCACTTACAGCCTCTTCTGAGAGGACCCATCCTGCCTACACTTTCTGCTGAAGGGACAGACCCAGGAAGCCACACTCAGTACCCAGTACCCCACTTCCTCTATCCATAGATGATTGGCCCTGGCTGGTGCACCTGAGCCAATGGCAGACAACCCATATGCTGAAGAGGGAGTTACAAACTACTTAGAAGGATGGACTGGACCAATCAGATTCTCTCTTAGGGCCCTAACCTTGAAACAAACAAATAACCATCAGTTAGGACTAGGAGCAGAAGAAGACATGGCATTTGTTGCTTAACCATAGAAATCAAACAGCCATGAACTCCTACTGTGAAAGACTTGGGAGCTTCCTTGAATCTAGGAGCACCTTTGAGTTCTGGATTCCTTGAGGCCAGGATCTGATATGGCTCCTGCTCTTAGATTTATCATTTAAAAATAATGTAATGCAATATGTTAAACCCCTTTGTCCTGAGTTGGCTTGAAGAGATGTCTGTTCCTTGCAAGAAAAAATAAAAGCCAGATTAAAATCAGTGGGAAATTAACACCTGGTCCCAACTTATCTCCTGGGCCATAAAGTCTTCTGGAGAAATTACAAGAAGCAAGACAAACTGGCAATGTCTTAGCCATTACTGGGAAGGCAATAGAAACCAAAAAAAGAAAAAAGGGAACTGAAAACTTTTAAAGACGATTTGGAAAGTTTGTGTGTATGCACCTCCCTGTTGAGTGTGCAGCGACTTGGAGAGCCAGCTCCGAGGACGGAGAAGACGGCCTCACTGAGTTTTTGCTCATGAACGAAACCTAGCACTTTAATACTCACACTTAAAATAGACTATGAATGACTGCCGGTTATGAGACATGCTAGATGCACAGGAATCACAAGTGATCGAAGCCAATTCACAAGAAAAAACAGGATGATAATATTTGAAGCAGCCTCAAAAGCAGGTGCTAGGTTTCGGGTGTGTCTATATGGCTCTGGTTTTTATTTCCACTCAGCTTTGGGAACTAAATGACACTGCTGTCTATTTAAAACTGTCTTATATATGTTCATACAGAGTGTGTCTAAATAAAACACAGTTTACAAATATCTCCTTAATCGTAGCATTTCATGGCCAAAGATATTTCATGGCTTGGAGTTAAATACAATTTGGCCTCCATCTAAATGTTTCAGTTGATTTAGAAATTGAATGATCATCACATTTGATCCAAGAAGACACCTCAAAGTTTAAAAAGTAAAATTTGTAAATAGGAGGTTTTATGACTTAAATGGAATTTCCTGTGCCTCTGTTATATAAATTATGTCTTCTTGCTATGTGGAAGCAGTATGCTGAAGTGGGTAAGATATGGACTTTGGAGATAGAGGGACCCGAGTTCAAATCCAGGCTCTATGATTTATTAGTGATGTGGCCTTGAGAAAGTCACGCCTCCAGTTTATTTCTGAAGCTAGGATGACGATGATAATAGCACATGCATTTCAGGATGTTGTAAAGATTAAACGGGTTAATAAACATACATGCTTAGAGCAGTGCCGGCTCATAGAAATACTCTACAAATGCTTGCTATGATTATTGGTAATTCTTTCATTGAACCCACAATATAAATCATTAAACCAATTCTTACCGAGTCCATGTGAGTACTGTGCCAGGTGCATCCTTTTGTAATCCTGTTGAAAATGCACAACTCACAAGGAGAATATGGAATTCTCATTCTAAATCTACAGTTGCAGAAATGAGGCTTAGAAAGGAAGTTAACTAACTTTCTAAAGCCTGCCTGGTTACTAAATGGCAGAGCTAGGATTAATGAATTCATTCATTTGTGCATTCAACATGGGTTGTTTTTTTTTCCCCAAGATAGAATCTTACTCTTGTCGCCTAGCCTGGAGTGCAGTGGCATGATCTCGGCTCACTGCAACCTCCACCTCCTAGGTTCAAGCAATTCTCCTGCCTCAGCCTGCCAAGTAGTTGAGATTACAGGTGTGTGCCTAATTTTTGTAATTTTAGTAGAGACGGGGTTTCACCATGTTGACCAGGCTGGTCTTGAACTCCTGACCTCAGGTGATCCACCTGCCTTGGCCTCCCAAAATGCTGGGATTACAGGCATGAGCCACCGCGCCCGGTTCAACATGTTGTTACTGAGTACTGGCTACTCGTTGTGCTAGGTGCTGGAATACAGAGAGGAACCAAACAGACAAAACTCCTTGCCTACATGGAGCTTACCCTCAGCTAAGGGAGACAGTCAAAAACAAGGTAAGTCAGTAATATGCATAGATTATAAGGTGGAGTGTGCTAACAAGAAAACTAAGCTGGAAGGGGAGCGGGAATGTGTATGTGTGCATGTTAAGGGGGGTGGAGTTCATAATGCAATTGTTGCTAGAACACGTAACTAGGGAAGGTCTCACTCAGAAGAGGGCATTTGCGGAAAGGCATGAGAGGAGAGGAAGAGAGCCATGGGAGTATCTGGGGGAAAGTTTCCAGGCAGCAGCAAGAGCACATGCAAAGGCCCTGAGGCAGAAGTGTGCCTGGCATGTTCCAAGGACAGTAAAAAGCTAGTGTGGCTGAAGCAGAGAAAGCAGAGAGAACAATGGGAGATGAGATCAAAGAGGTAAGGGATTGGCTGACATTGGTATTTACTGAAGAAAGCCCCTCCCTATTTTCCTGTTAGCTGGGATTCTTCCACAAAGTCAACACATCTAAAGAAGCTGTTGATGAAACAGGCTCCCCCTTGGAAAGACCATCTCGCCTTCCAGCCTCTCCATCCTACAGAGAGGAAAACCCAACTTTGGCGTTGGCAGTCAGGTAGTTTCATTAGGTCTGGAAAGCACCTCGTCAGCATCCCCCTGGCCGACTGGAAGCAACCGTGACGATGTGCTGAACGCCCTTGCAGAGTTGTGCTGTGGTCTCTCTGAGCTCATCACGGCACCTTCCTATGCAAGAGTTTCAATTCAAGGTCATTTTTGGTTCCTTTCAGTAGCAGACTCAGAACCAGACCTATTCAAGTGTCGGAACGGGGCAGACACATTAATAGCCAGACCCCAGTGGGAGTTCTATTTTCCATTTCCTCCTCCCCTATATTTATTTGTTTCTTCATCTCCTCTGTGTGGTAAAGGTGATCTTGCATGATATTTTCAGATGAGGCTTAAAAACGTGGAGTGGAGGATGGGAAGATGACACCCTGAATTGGAGCTCACTCTTTCTCAGACCCTCAAGCTGGAGTGGAGCTGCCTGGATTCAAATCCCTATTCTATCACTTAGAAGATGTGTGGCCTTAGTCAGGACACTCAGCCTCTCTGAGCCTCAGTTTAAAATTTTGAATTGGGGCCAGGTGTTTTGACTCACACCTGTAACCCAGCACTTTGGGAGGCCAAGATAGGCAGATCACTTGAGGTCAAGAGTTCAAGATCAGCCTGGCCAGCATGGTGAAACTCCTGTCTCTACTAAAAAGACAAAAATTAGCCAGGTATGGTGGTGCATGCCTGTAGTCTCAGCTACTCAGGAGGCTGAGGCAGGAGAATCACTTGAACATGGTAGCCAGAGGTTGCAGTGAGCCGAAATCAGGCCATTGTACTCCAACCTGGGAAACAAAGCAGGACTCTGTCTCAAAAATAAAATAATAAAAGTAAAGTAAAAAAAATAAAATTTTTAATTGGGGAATGATGACATCTTCCTCAAAGACTTATCATGAGAATTCAATGTGGTCATTTAATTCTGTTTCAGGATTTAGCCAGATTTGGGTGGTACCTCCCTTTTTGTGGGGGCACTTTTCCTCACAATCAGCAGGATGTCTTAGGACTCCAGGACACTGAGAGGTGGGTGTCCAAAACATGTGGAGTCTCTGCATTTCCTCTCAAAGCAGAATCCAGGTATTTCCCAGGTGCTTCCCTCTCTCTGCTGAAAGCTCACTTCATCTCCATCTGGGTGGTCCTAGCCTCCCAGGCTGGTAAGCTTCTTGAATTCTTTTTTTGTTTTGAAAGAAAGAAAGAGAGAGAAAAGAAGAAAGAAAGAAAGAGTGAAAGAAAGAAAGAAAGAAAAAGAATGTAAGAGAGAAAGAAAGAGGAAGAGAAAGAGGGAGAGAGAACGGGATTCTTGTTCTATTGCCCAGGCTA
>CAUYLG010051883.1:0-33260 GCA_963573385.1 Cacajao melanocephalus | reverse complement strand
AGACCTAACACCATAAAAACCCTAGAAGAAAATCTAGGCAAAATCATTCAGGACATAGGCATAGGCAAGGACTTCATGACCAAAACACCAAAAGCATTGGCAACAAAAGCCAAAATAGACAAATGGGACCTAATCAAACTCTACAGCTTCTGCACAGCAAAAGAAACAGTCATTAGAGTGAATTGGCAACCAACAGAATGGGAAAAAATTTTTGCAACCTACCTATCTGACAAAGGGCTGATATCCAAAATCTACAAAGAACTAAAACAGATTTACAAGAAAAAAAACAAACAAGCCCATTCAAAAGTGGGCAAAGGATATGAACAGACACTTTACAAAAGAAGACATACATGAGGCCAACAAGCATCTGAAAAAATGCTCATTGTCACTGGTCATTAGGGAAATGCAAATCAAAACTACATTCAGGTACCATCTCATGCCAGTTAGAATGGCGATCAGTAAAAAATCTGGAGATAAAAGATGCTGGAGAGGATGTGGAGAAACAGGAACACTTTTATACTGTTGGTGGGAGTGTAAATTAGTTCAACCATTGTGGAAGACAGTGTGGCGATTCCTCAAGGAGCTAGAAATAGAAATTCCGTTTGACCCAGCAATCCCATTACTGGGTATATATCCAAAGGATTATAAATTGTTCTACTATAAAGACACATGCACACGAATGTTCATTGCAGCATTGTTTATAATAGCAAAGACCTGGAACCAACCCAAATGCCCACTCATGATAGACTGGACAGGGAAAATGTGGCACATATACACCATGGAATACTATTCAGGCATAAAAAACAAAGAGTTAGTGTCCTTTGTAGGGACATGGATGAACCTGGAAACCATCGTTCTCAGCAAACTGACACAAGAACAGAAAATCAAACACTGCATGTTCTTACTCATAGGTGGGTGCTGAACAATGAGAACACATGGACACAGGGAGGGGAGCATCACACAATGGGGTCTGTCAGGAGGAAATAGGGGAAGGACAGTGGGGGGTGGGGAGTTGCGGAGAGATAGCATGGGGAGAAATGCCAGATATAGGTGTTGGGGAGGAAGGCAGCAAATCACACTGCCATGTGTGTACCTATGCAACAATCTTGCATGTTCTTCACATGTACCCCAAAACCTGAAATGCAATAAAAAAACTCTGCTTATCACTATAACTTTTTAAAAGCAGCCCAAAAGTTGTTCAACTACAGAAGTTCCCACAGCTTTTAAATAAAGTGCTTTAGTTTATAAAATTGTGCCAAACTCTTCCTGATGAAATTATTCATAATTTCTACAGACTCAGTATATTAATCAAAAGTAGGAAAGGTGGCATTGTTGCGTGCAATTTTATTGGATGCTGGCAGTCATTTAACCTTCCATTTATTTAACAAATCATTTGAGTACCAAACTAAGTACCATGTTACTTACCATAGGAAGCTAATATTCATTTACTCCTCATAACTAAGAATTCTTTAACGATGTAAAGATGTATGTTATCTGTGGTATCTGGTTCATTAGTCTACTTCCTGTCTAGAATGGTTTTATAAGCCTGTCTTACTCATATTATGGAGCATGAAGAACACAAGTAACTTGAAAAGATAACACAAATAGTAGATGCCAGGAAGAAATCACTGTGAAAGAAGAGCCCCCAAGTAAAGAGGTTGCAAAAGTGGCTACAGGGAACCCAAAGAGAGGTCATTAAGAACTTTGTTTCTAACCGTAGAGAAGTAGGTAATTATATTATTACTTCTCTGTACAGAGCATTAAAAACATTTTTATAGTAATATCTGAAATTCATATGAGTATGTACATGTCAAGTCTGTGCTACTTGTACAAATTTTTAAAAATATGCATGGTTTCAAATGACTTTTATCAGAACTTCTATCTATTCAGTATAGTTTTACCTAAATAAGTATAATGAGGGAACTCAAAGAGAGAGTATCAAGGAAAACAATAAGAAGTTGACCTTAGAATGAATGATATGAATTTCATACAATTAGATAACAAGAGAGAGTTTAAGAAGTTGACCTTAGAATGAGTGATATCAATTTCATACAATTAGATAACAAGAGAGAGTTTTATCTAATACTATCTGTATTTCTGATGCTTACCACCTATTTTTTGGCATGCTTACCATGTCAGGAAGTATTTAAGTCTCTGGATTTCCTTAGCCTGAAGGGGACAGCAAGGGAATAGTATATATATATATATATTTTTTTTTTGTTAAACAGATCCTCTCTAGAACATACATCCAAAGATTTATACTGGTGCCACTTGTCAGTTTTATCTCCACTTTACCAGCCTTCTGCAAATGAGAATTTCAGCCTAGAGGTTATCTCATCGAAAGGTAGATCACCAGCCATCACATTTTTTTTTTTTTGCAGTTCATTGCAATTTAGGTTACTTAAAGGCAACATTTGGGAGAGTGTCTCTGTCAAAAGGAGATTAGATACCATTCTTCTCTTTGGTGGCAGCAAATCTTCAAGGTACAATTACTAGACCAGAAATGCCAGTCGTTGTAAGTTGACAGAGATATTACATCCTGAGTGGTAAAGCACAGGCTTTAAGAGAGAATACTTCTCATTCTTTTAATGAATATTTTTTGGAATACTTACTGTATGTGGACTCTAGTATATGTAGGCAAAATCTCTCTTCTCATAGACCTTCTATTTTAATGATGGAGGAGGTGTGAGGGAAATGGTAAACAAAAAGTTAGCTTATTTGACTGATTCTAAGACACACATTTGCTTTTCACATTTTAAAATTTTGAAGTCAGATGCTGCTCACAATTAATAATGTCTTTCTCACCATTGGCAAGGCAGAAGGAGTGTTGTAGCTGTCATTTCCAAACTCGTTCAAAGAGGGACATATTGTTGTCATTTCAGTTAAGTTACATGCACTGTTAGTATTACACAAGTTAAGTCTTATTGCCATTTAAAATGTTTTGAAAAGATTACACTTTGATTTGACATTAAAACAAAAAGTTATTGTTGCTGCAGAAAGGACAGAAACAGAACATTGAGATCTAAATTTGATATTGATGATGTTAATATTGTTTTGAAGGAAAGACTGACTACAACTTCATGTTTTATTGCAAAACAGTAAACAATGTATTTTCCTATTTGCGTTTGTACAAGGGTGACATATGATAAAAATCAATGTCTACATAAATCTAAAAGAGCACTTACAATTAAAGTGCACAATCAGAATTCAAAACGATAAGAAAATATTGTGTCAGTTTAATTGTGAGCATTTAGCTTTCTTAGAAGTACACGAGATAATGTGCATCTTATAATTGATGGCCTTTTAGATTCAATGAAATATAATTAATGAACAAAAAAAAATCAGAAGGTTAGAAGGTCTGTAAAAAGATGAAAACATGATGAAGTGGTAGGAAATAGCTGTAGCAAGGGCAAGGGAGGAACTTTAGCCAGGTGATCTGAGAAGGTCTCTCTGAGGATGTTGGAACTAAAGTTTGAATGACAGAAATGAGCCAGGCTCTAAGAAGGGTACTCAAGAAGAAAAGCAAAGTCAAAGCCTTAAAGGTGAGCACACATGGTGTATTCAAACAGAAAGGAGGCTAGGATAGTTGAGTATAGTGAAGACTTATGTAAGGACATTTCATCTTCTGTTGTGTCTCAGAAGCCAGAGACATTAATTTATGTTGCTCAGATACTGCCCTTTCCAGAGCTAAGATCATCTGTATGCCCATTTGGACAAAACTGAGTTAATCTCGTGCTCACCTGGAGTCACTTCTGCTGCTTCTGTGTACCAGTGTCAGAACTGCTGCAGCCATTATTCATTCGCTTAGAGGCACATCGCCATCTAGAGAAGCAAATATCTCATTACAATAATGTTCCTGCTATTCCTTGGGGATGCCAGTGCCTACTGAGTACCTCACCTCACAAGAAACTGTGGTTGCATTAGACTTCACTTGAAGATTTGGTAGAGAAAAGGGGGCATTACAAATGAACTTAGAATGTAGAGGGTTATTCTGCCTCATCATATACCCCTTGTATTCTTCCAGCCACTTGAAATTCTGCAGACTGCAGCCTCCTATTTACTACTTGGCCCTTAGTTTTTTCTCTCCTCTCTCTTATTCTCTGCCTTTTATGCTCTGTCACACCCTTTAATTTCCTATGCTGAGTGTTTTTCATATTTCTTTCTTGTTATCTCCTTTTTTTTTTTTTGAGACACAGTTTATCTCTTTTGTTGCTCAGGCTGGAGTGCAATGGCGTAATCTCGGCTCACTACAACATCCACCTCCCGGGTTCAAGCGATTCTTATGCCTCGGCCACCCAAGTAGCTGGGATTACAGGCATACACCACCATCCCTGGCTAATTTTTTTTGTATTTAATAGAGATAGGGTTTCACCTTCTTGGCCTCTGACCTCAGGTGGTCTACTCACCTCAGTGTGAGCCACTGCACCTGGCCTGTTATCTCCTTTTAACTCTTGACTTCATGTCTCATCCTCTACCTCCAAAAATCTGATCAAAGTATTTAACTTGAAGTTTCTACTTTAAGAGGATCTCAGGTGCCAACTTCTAAGATGGCAATTTTGCACCCTGCTGCTTCAATGAAGAATCTGATGCTGGTGCACAGTGCTCCCTTTCCTTCTCTATGTTACAAATTAAAAAGAGAACCTGTTTCTGGAGACATGACTGAAGAAGCATGTATTTATTTCTGTGTGTCTGCTCATGATTCAAGATGATCACAGGAGGAAATGTTGCAGGTTAAGGGGAAAGTTGACAAGAAGTGCTGTTAAATTTTTATGCTGCTGTTATGTGTCAGTGCTTCCTCATCATTAAACCACTCTCCAGGGTGCTTAAATAGCTGCCACACAGTGCTACCTGGAAAGATTTTTAAAAAGTTTGAAGTTGCTGAAAGGAAAAAAGAAAAAAAGATGATGACAGTGACAGAGTGAGACCTTAGTTCTTGGGTAAATATGAAGCTCCAGTTTGAGGCAGAGCTCTGTATTATGCTCTGTCAGATTTCTTACAATTTGCTGTGTCTCTTATATTTTAACATTCTATGCTGGTTTCCAGTTTATTTCAAAATTTTCAATATGTAACTGCAGAACATGGCAATATTTACTATAAGGCTGGTGGTCACTCTGTTCTATCATGGGATGTATGGAGTTTGCATTTCTAGGTCACCATGAGGATAATTTAATTTCTGAATTCAATATTGTAATTAAGAATTATAAGCAGCAATAATAGTGGTAACAGCAAAAATAACAACCACCACCATTTATTGGGAATTTTTTATGTGTTGGACAATGCCAAGAGCTTCATGTGTATTATCAATGTGCATTATTTCATTTCATCCTCACAGTAAATCTTCCAGGTAGATGTGATTCTTGCCTTCATTTTAAAGGTCAATAGATTGACACTTATTGAGGTAAAATAAATTTTCCAAATGAGAAGCCAGAATTTCAAACAAGAATTTTCTCATTCCAGAACCAATTCTGTACTGCCTCTTCTGAATCAGTATTTTTTTTTAATAGCAAACATCTTTTATTCATTGTTTTTGACAGGCTTGCAAAGGAAAGCAGAAATACACATGCAGTCATGCATGGAGCCATCCATTTGTGCCAGCCTTTTGATGTATCTAGAGGGTCTCAGCTGGGGATGACACTGTAGTCAAGAAATGTTTGAAAGCGCAATAGGTGTTTTGTTTGCTGTGATGAATGTAGGGTACCACTAGCATTTAGCGGAGATGAACCAATGAGTGGGTGGAGCTGGGTTTGGGCACACATTTCAAAGTATATTATGCTGCATTTTTGATAGATTAATCAATTTGTATGCACACCAGCATTTAATCTTTCATTTTTCTTATTCAGGGTGGCATATCATTTACTAAGGTATGACTCACCTAGACCACATTTTTTCATGGACACAGGTAATGTCCCTTTATACTCTTCTCTCCTTCTCAGGTGGTCCAGGGGAGATTTAACACTTAATCAGATTTAGTAGACAGAAACTGGGGGTGGGTGGATCGGGAAGCTGGGATGCTGCAGAGCTTTGACAGCAGTTCCCTGAGTTGCCACGTTTGTGCTGGTTCTTCTGGTCTTCCTGATCATGACTGATTGACCCATGGGCATTCCTATGACCCAAGCTGGGCTAATCACTTTCTCCTCAGAATTTGTAACAAGAATGGAGAGAGGCAAAGAGACAAAATGTATTAGAACACTAAACATCAATATTAATGCTAAGAACTAAAAACTAAATGGCAGTGCTGTCAGCTAAGAGAAGGGCCATATATTTCTGTGCTGATGTTCTCAGAGATGCCCTGAATGTTGTCTTACTTATCATTCATCTTAGCATTAGTTGGTTGTTCATATTCATCTTTAATTTTTTGAGCTCTGTATCCTTCATACACACACACACACACACACACACACACACCCCACTGTATAGCACATACATAAATACTTATATTTTTAATTAAGTCACAATAATTTTCATTGCTTGCAAAACCAACAAATGAAACCTTGGCTGGTATGCAAGTGAATCAAGACTGGATGTGATGGTAAAGACTATTCTTTGCAATTGCTCTGCATAGATAATTTTGAATGTAATGCATGTGTGGTGTAGTGCTTGTTAGAACCAGGTTAGAATTTAGATTTCCACACAGCATACTTCCCTTTGAAAAGTCAATCTGGCTTCATTCCTTTTTCCTCTAGTGTCTATAATAGTGGTTTTCTGACTTGTTGCACGTTAGAATCACCTGGAAACTTTAAAAATTCTCTGAGTCCTGAATATACCTCATACTAATTATAATAATCAGAAGATCTATGGGTGAGATCTTGGCATCTACATCTTGGAAGATGTCCAGGCAATTCCAGTGTGCAGCAAAATGTGGTAATCATTCACTGAAAAGACAATTGGCTTCATTGCCTGGCCTCCAGCTCCCACTTCAGCCTCAAATCTTGCCACTTCCTACCTCACACTTTAAATTCTTATTTGATATTTTTCTGCCTTTCTTTAGTTTTTCTCCTTTAAAGAACTCTTTTGTGAAGTAAAATAGGAAAAAGCAGTGGTAGTGTGGGTATGGGCATGGGATTCGTGCTGCTAGAGGGCCTTGTTCCCCTGAAGGTCTTTATGAATTCCCCCTCTACCCTCAAAACACTCCATTGAGTAGAGGTTAAACACTGCTGCTCTATCACCAAGGCTTCCTGTGCAGTTGTGAGGGCTCATATAATTTGTTGCTCTGAAGGTATCATTTGCAAAGGATTTTGTTTTTCTAAATTAGAGTGCTTTCCCGCTATTCCTATATTAATTTTTTTACTTGCATTGTGGTATGTGCTGCTATATAGGAAAGAAAGGGGCAAAGAGTTCTGCCTGAGGAAGAGCATATCTCTCAGCCTCTGTTAACAGAGAATTGTACAAATGATTGATGTGAGCATGTCAGTTATATAGCACCTGTCACATTAGGTAGATATGCTCTACATATATGTCCTTCTCTTGCTTGACCTTAATCTACTTAAGAACAGAAACAGCATCTTAATTATGTTTATTTCTTTAGCATCTAGCATAATGCCTAGCGCATAGGAAATGATCAACAAAGATTGTCTTTCTCCCTAAAAACTGTTAAAATAATTGGAACTCGTTTGGGTGTAAAGAGACCCAATGAATAGTATATGTTTTCCCCACCTTATTTTCACTGAGAAACAAGCAAAAGGACGAGACAGATAATACCTGCAAAACTGATACCAATGACATCTTTTAGAGGTGAGATTTCTTACTGCTTATGGGATCCCAGTCTTAGATCCTAGCCCTGTTGGACTGGGGCAGGGCTTCCCTGTGTCCTGCTCCACTGAAATACAGGCAGGGAGGAGCACAGGAGAGTTTGTGCCTCCAGCTTACAGGCTGCTTTTCCCCAGATGCAAGGGCAGTAAGGACTGCATTGCCAGATTTTTATTCCAAATTTATTGCATATAGACCAAGTTACTCTTGTGGGAATAAGTAAAGGAGCAGTGAGAAGCTAAGGATATGAGGCTAGTGGAGTTCTCTACACATAAAAGGAAATGTCAGGAGTGGCAGGAAAGGATTTTCCCTTTTCCTTCCCCACCACTGTGACCACATTGGGTTGCTCTGCAGTGCTGCAATCTTAGTCTAAGAGCTGTGTTTTTTATTGCATAATATGTATAAGGTTACAAATGCTTGTTCTATGCAATGATGTCACTGTTATTCTGGTTTTCTGAATTGAATACCTGGCACCATTAATCTGCAGTGATGCCATCACTGTTGGTCAAAGGATGAACAACTTTACCTGTTGTCCAGCTTGAGCATCAGGAGTAGTCATGCCAGGCATTTGCTAATAAAATTATAGGAAGTTTGACATTTTGCAAATAAAATTATGATAATATTTTGTGCTCTAAAAAAGTCATTGGTAAATACACAGTAAAGTAATAACATGTAATTTGGTTCCTAAAATGTTCCTAGTAGTGGCACATTCTGGAGAGTCTATAAACAAGAAACATCTTAGGATAGTGTTACGTGGTTTTATTTGAACCTAGGTCTGAGTACATAAAATAGGTAACTGCTATTTTCAAGTAAGTACGTCCCTGACAATTTTCATATGAAGATTAAAAATCTGAAATTGAAATATCTCACAAGCATTTTTCTTAAAGTAGAAATTCTCTCAGTATAATTTAATAATAATAATGAACAGAAATAGACAGAAAAGGGTGCATTAGTCCTTTTTTTATTATTTGAAGTCCTTTATATATATTCTTTCTTTTGATTCCAAAACCAACCCTATGAAGTATATATTTAGCTCTATTATCAGATAAAGATACTTAAATTTAGAGAGGTTAAGTAACTTACTCAAGGTCAAATAGCTAGTAAGCAGGAAATTCAGAGTCCAGAGCATGTGCTTCTTGACCTCTGAGCCATGCTGTGAAGGAGACACATTATCTAACCATCAGTGAGGCTCATTACCAACATATTACTTTCATATCTGTCTTTCTCTTCCATTATGACTTAATACAATAAACTACTAAGTTTCAGCTTATTCCTGAAACTTAACAGGACTGCCCAAGGGAGACGTTGGGATTCTTCAGTCAATACAAAAAGCTTAATTATAAAGATGGGCATTATCAGAGTCCTCCTTTGTTGTAGCAACTTTAATAGTAAGAGGAGATAAGTCTGAATATTAATGTCTCTGACTCACCTGACCTAAGAGAAATACCAGCTAAATGATCATTTTTATTATATTCTCCTTGAATATTTACAAAAGTTATTTTACTGACTTGTGTGGACTCTAAGTTTCTTTGTCTCAAATCTTTTAACAATTTCTGTGAACAGGGAAGCCTGCATGTGGAGTGCAGCTTTGCTGGAGAAGGAAACCCTCATTTTCTTAGAGCTTTCAGGAAACAGTATGGTTTAGACTAGAGATTATACTTTAAAAAGCTCATTAAATTATTAAATCAATCACATTTGCTTATCAAAACTTTGCTTCACTGTAAACTAGTAAAAAGCATCTAAACTTTTTCTAGCCATTTAGATAAGGAAAATATATTTTATGAATCTATTCTGAAAAAAATGAGAAATGAATGTTAACATGGCTAATTTAATGAATGTCAGCATTTATAATATTTACACTTAGTGAAGATGAGGGCCTTAAGTATCTGTTAGTTTTGTACTCATAGGACTCTCTTCTGAGACCACTCTAATGGATGTTCATACAGGACTTCTAGTAAAAGGGAATTCACCACCATATTATACAGCCCATTCACAGTTAGTGGCTCAATATTAAGAAAGTCCTTTCACACCTTAAACACAATCTACCTCCTAGAAATGCCCACAAATTGCTCTGACTTTTGTTTCTACAATGCATATGCAACCTTTCCTCCCTCCTAACTGGTTTGGTAAATTTAAAGTCACTTTTCTCCAGAATTCTGTTTAGGACCATTCTCTTTCCACTTTGTACATTTTCTAAGGGGTGATCTCATCTGTACTCATCCTTGCAATAACCATCTGTATGTTATTGATTGCTAAGTGTTTCTCCTCAGCTGGACTTTTATATGAATATCTCACTGCTTATTGGATATCTCACTTCCATATTTTACCAATATCATATAAATTTCTTTATGTCATATAAACTCAACATGATCAAAAATCATCACTTTTTTCTGTCAAATGTGCTCTTCCTTCTGAGTTTCATACCTTTGTGAATAACTACAGAAGTAATGAGGTAGTTAGGCCTTTGCCAGTTAGAAACAGGTTTTTTATTACTTTCCTCAATTACCTAAAGTCAGCACCCAGTTACTACAACAGAAACTAAATCAGTAAAAAGGAACAAATAGTATTCGAGAAATTTAAAATCTCATGAAGAATATAACACAAAGGAATACAGGTATGTCCAGAATAAAGGACATTTGAAAAATCTTTCAAAGTTGCATTAAAATTGTAAGCCTTGTTAACAAGTAATTTATTTTTCCTTTGAATTCATGAATTCAGAATAAAGACAAAAGAATGTCACTTTAAACATATTTAATTGACTAAACTCATGGCTTCAGTATATTATTGACTCATTGTTTACTAGATTTAAAAATTCATAGAATACTTAATAATAGATGCCTGTACTCATTATTTAACATTCACTAGGCAATTATAGCTTTTGTCTTCATAGACTAATAAAGCAGTGTGTGAGACAATTAATTAGATATTTCAAGAACTTTTTCCTTGAATAGACTAGACAGTTGCCCTGCCACCCCATCTGCTTTTCATATACAAACCAAGAAATAGAATGTATTCTTTTCTTTTATAAAGTCTCTGTTATAGAAAAAAAAAAGAGACATTATTGTTAAAAAGCAGCATCCTGGCTAATAATAAGGACCTAAGCATGATTTCTCAGGTGTCAAATAACTTCTGTTATGGTCAAAGCTTTTAAAATGTGCTATGCTGCTGGTCTCTTATTTTAAGCTTGTGTTTGGTTTTGGTTTTGATATTTTTGAAACAAAAGTGGATCATTTCTCAGATAGGATACCGTATTTTCACTACCATGGGAATTCCTAGGAAAATATGCATTTTAAAGAAAGGAGAGGAAAAACAAACTCCCTGAACTCCCCAGTGGTTTTAATTCTTAGGATTAACATGAGTAGGGGAAAAAATGTAAACACAGCTGTGTGTAGTGAGTAGGAGATCCAGGGTCCTCCATCAGCGATCCTTCTCCTTATATGTCTAGGACCCAGTAATTGTTTTTTTCTGATAAAAAATTTCTTTCTATCTATCTTTTTGTTCCCTATTCCTTTTATACATAGAGAATCATCAGGATCAACATGAGTTGTACAAATCCAAAATTGGTAGTCCAAAATCTGAAATTAAAGGCAAGTGTATTTTTCTTTCAGAAGACTTTTGATTACCTGAAGAAAATTAAAAAAAAATTGTATGTATTGTAGGTTGCATTTTCAGTATTACATAATGAAGTGGCCTCGTTGTCTGCAGTGATACCAGAGCTTCCTTTTCTCATGGCCGAGGAAGTCAAGGACATGGACACACAAAGATTGAAGTTAAGAGTGGAAGTTTAATAGGCAAAAGAAAGAGAATAGCTCTTTGCTGGAGAGTAGGGTCCCAGAGAAATAGGTTGCTGGTTCCGTGGTGAAATGCAAGGGGTTTTGTAGATGCCTGGTGAGGAGGCAGTGTGTGATTTGCATATGGTGCAAAAGATTGGTTGGACCAAACGTGCCATTTGCACAAGGTGTGAAAAGAAAAACTGGTTAGCACTAGCTGTGCCATTTTTGCACAGGATGCAAATTTCTGATCTCTCCAGTCCTCATATTTTATTATGCAGATGGATTCTCTGCTTGACCTGTCCCATGGCCATGTCGCCCATTCCTTTACTCTACACGTGTTAACAATAAAATGAAAGATCCCATGGCCATGTTGCCCATTCCTTTACTCTACACGTGTTAACAATAAAATGAAAGCCTCCAAGTTAGATATGTCTGGCCCCAAGGTAGCCCTTTTCTATTGGCAGAGCTGACGGCATTCACCAGTGCAAACTTCCAGCTTGCTTATCTATGTTTGCAGTTCAATTTTTCAGGCTGCTCTTTGTTAGAAAAAAATAATTTCTTGGGGCTGCTTTTTGTTAAATGAGAAGCTTTGCTGAAGACTCTTTTACCCTCACTGTCTGCCTAAATAATTTCTTTCTACCTCCTGTATCAATAAGACCAGTATAAAGATACTTGGATATCCCCAAGTTTGCTACTATGTTATCATCAGGTGTGTCCAGTTTCATGGGCATCAGTTTCAACTACAAAATTAGATCGTATTCCTCCAAAAAGCATTTTTTGAAGAATGAAATGAATAATATAATTGAAAAATCTAGATTAACATTTGGTACATAGAGCTCAAAATAAGTTTGAAATGATGATGAGTCTTACTTTTCTCATCCATAAAATAATGATACTATCAGTGCTACTCCAGGCATAATTTGTGAACCAGTGATAGATCATAAACTAACTGGTCCTTAATGAATTAAGTACAGAAATTGAGAGTATGTTCACAAATTTTACACTATTTGCAAGAATAATTTTATGTCTACTTAATCTAATAGAAAACTGGAATTTGTATTTTCTTGTAGATTTTTCCTTTTTATTATTTCATTTTGTAGTTTATTTTTTACTAGGTTTCACAAAATAATTGGACTATGGTAGATTGAAAATTTAAAAAGAAAAAGCTGATTTTTCACTAACTAGAAGGTAGTTTAGTATTACTGGACCGGTTGACCTCTATGATATTCTTTCTACCTCTAAATATCTGTAATTCTGGATAAATGATGCACTTCTTTTTTTTTTCTGAACGTGGTGAAGTGTATTCACAACAGATACTCATGTTCTTAAGTGAAAATTACTTCACTGAGTTAAAATTCCAAATATGTACCCCTTCATATTTATTCACATTGCCACCTGGATTAGAAAGGACATTTTAGGTGCCTGAGGAAAAGATAATGTGTCTCCATTGTTGACAATCAAATTAAACTTTCAATTTGTTCTTTAAAATCTAATCTATTTAGATTCAAAGATCTGTTTTTAATGAAAAGCAGTGGGAGACTACAAAACAATGGTGACATGTGCTGTCACTTTGTATCTTCAATTGCTTTTGTTGGATTAAATAGGAAATCATTTACTTCTCAAAAACACCACTTCCTGTCATTTAAACGTCCTGCCATGGGAGGTCAGGTTAGTCAATGCAGTTGTATTGTGAGCCTGCTATGTACAAGGCTCTATTTTGCATTTGAGCTATGGAGGTGAACAGAGCCAAATATTACTTTGGGAGTAGGATTATAATAGTTGGCTCCTTGTGACAGAATAGAGGATAGTAGGAAAAACCTAAGGAGTTCAAAATTGCCATTTCCAGAGGAATGGAGGGCCCCCTGCAGGGATGACTCTTTACTGAGAGAAATCATAAAGAAACATAATGGGAAGAGATTGCACCATGTGGAGAGAAGAATACCATCAAATTCCCAAGATGGTAAACATAGACAAAATGATCTTTGCAAGATAGTTTGATGGCGGCCAAAATTTGTTGGGGAAATATTAAAAAGTAATATTGAAAAACAAAGAGGATAGATGATTGAAGGCCTTTGGCGCCCCGTCAAGATTTTGAACTTATCCTATTCTATAATAGGGTTGCACTAAAGATTTTTTTGAACTAGGAATGACAATTAAAATATATATTTTGGAACTATTAATCCAGAGGCATGGTAAAGAAAAATTAGACTGAAAGGTTAATTGGAAACCAAATAGGTGCCAGTTGCAACAATTTAGGCATCAAGTAATGAAAGCCTTTGATTGGGATGATGACAGTGGCAATATAAGGGGCAATGCTATACCTTCTGAAAAAAGAATCAGTGCAATTTAAGGGTGGCTTTGGAAGAGAAAGTGAAAGAAAGTGCTGTAAGTCAGCCTTGACTTTCCACAGCTAGGGAAGAAATGGTCTGAAAATTCATAGGATGTATTTATATATATATATAAATTAAGGAGATGGTGAGCATAGTATTAAATACTATACTGTAGCAAGTTAGCAATGGGATATCAATGATTAGAGACAATCAGAGAAAATTGATAATGTGTGCCTTTAACTCATGATTAATTAATACACAAAAATATATAATCTGGATTCATTTACATGGAGGGAATACTTGAAACTGTGAACCCTGAAAATCTGAGACAGGTCTCAGTTAATTTAGAAAGTTTATTTTGCCAAGGTTGAAAATGTGTGCCTGTGACACAACCTCAGGAGGTCCTGATGACATGTGGCCAAGGTGGTAGGGGCACAGCTTGGATTTATACATTTTAGAGAGACATGAGACATCAATTAAATACGTGCGAGGTGTACATTGGTTCAGTCCAGGAAAGTGGGACAACTGGAGGTGAAGGGGGGACATCTTGAAGTGGGTAGGGGTCTTCTAGCTCATAGGTAGGTAAGAGACAAATGGTTGCATTCTTTCAAGTTTCTGATTAGTCTTTCCAAATGACATAATCGGCTATGCATGTATTTCTATGAGCAGAGGGATGACTTCAAATAGAATGGGGGGCAGGTTTACCCTAAGCAGTTCTCAACTTGACTTTTCCCTTTAGCGTAGTGATTTTGGGGCCCCAAGATTTATTTTTCCTTTCACAAAACCAAAGAAATAAATTGGAGAGTAGAAAGAGAACAAGGTTCTGAGTACTGACTTTCAGGGAGATCCTTCATTTAGCATAGGGAAAGCAGATTTTAAGACATTATTTTCCAAAGATTTTCCTGCAAGATATTAATTAGTCATTCTAAAATAAATAAACAAAAGCAATTTATTCAAATGTTCAGAAATGGTGGGATTAAATAAAGTTAATCTTATCTCTTTAATATGAAACTTTTCTAATCCCTTTATATAATTTCTGACCTCTAGAACTGTAAGATAACAAATTTGTGTTGTTTTAAGCCACTATGTTTATGGCAATTTGTCATAGCAGCCATGCAAAACTAGCAGAGGGAAGCTTTTACCAAAAACAGTGCTGTTATCTTCTCTTTCCTGGGCTCCAAAATACTTCTAGTCCATCCAAGAGGCTCAGGAATAATACTTTGTTCCCAAGGTATTTGTTAGTTAATCTGTTGCTGAACAGAGAGCAGCCGAAATAAACTCATCTCTTCCTTTTCCCACATGCATCTCCCAGCCACATATGAATTAAAGATTATTTTAAGAATTACCTGTCATGTTTTCTTACATGGAGTCATCAAAGAAGATATAAATTATAAATTAGATTTAAGGATGAGGAGTAATCCATGTCCTGTTTGGTTGTAAGTGTATACGATTTGAATCACATGAATCAAAGGACAAATCTCAAGAGATATAAAAAATAGCATGAAATAAATGAAAATGAAAGCACAATTTATCAAAATTATGGATGCAGTGAAAGCAGGCCTTAGAGGGAAATTTGTAGCATTGAAAGCATGTATTAGAAAAGAAAAGAGATCTAAAATTAGTAATCAACGCTTCTACCTTTGGAAAATAGAAAAAGAGCAAATGAAATCCAAAGTAAGCAGAAGAAAATAAATAATAAAAATTAAAGCAAAAATTAGTGAAATTGAATACAAGAAATCAAGAGAGTCAACCAAACTAAAAGGTGGCACCTTAAAAAGATCAATAAAATCAATAAACCTTTAGACAAGGCTAAGAAAAAAAGGGAGAGGACACAAGTTACTATCAGAAATGAAAGAGGTTATATCACTACATATCACATTGGTATTAAAAGGATAATAAATTAATATAATATGAACAGTCCTATGGCCACAAACTTTATAAACTCGATAAAATGGACCAATTTTGTGAATTCCACAATCTGCCAAAATTTAAACAAGAAGAAATATGTAATTATACTACAATTACATCTGTTAAAAAAATTGGATCAATTAAAAAACTTCCAAAACAGAAACCACCTGGCCTAGATGGGTTCACAGGTGAATTCTACAAAATATTTAAGGAATAAATTATATCAATTCTTTATAATCTTTCAAAAGACAGAATCAGAGGGAATCCTCTTTCTGAAGACCTGAAATTTGCAGATGTGTCTCTAGCAAGCAATACAGGTTACAAGCTACTTCTTGAAGTAGGCATAGATGTGGTAATAGTAGATGTTGAAATATCTGACCTGTTTTACCATGACTTAAAACTGCGCTTAATTTTATAATTCCCACTTAATTTTGAATTCTACATTTCAAGAAGTCATTTATTTACTCTACTTTACTCATACTCCTAAAATGGATAATCTATCTAAATGGTAGACGAAACATACGCCTAAAATTTGCCTCTTCCTTGTCATCTTTGGTATTACTTTATTTTTTCCCTGTTTGAGTTTTTGTCAGTGAAATATTGCCTAAGTTGTTCAGACCTAAAATGGTAGAGAATGGGGTCTACTTGTTCATAGAAAAATAATCAATACAGGGCCAGGTATGGTGGCTAACACCTGTAATCCCAGCACTTTGGGAAGCTGGGACAGAAGGACTGCTTGAGCCTAGAAATTGAAGACCATGTTGCTTCAACCATGTTGCTCAGACTGGTCTTCAACTCCTAGGCTCAAGGTCTTATAAGACAGATTTGTTCCTAATACACAGATCATATAAGATAGATTTGTTCCTAATGCTGTTCAGGTGTAGATTTTAGTTTCTTCTGAATGGAAATTTTAATGATTGGAGAAAGGTAATAAACTTTGAGTCTGTTAGGACTCATGCTGTTTGTGTAGTTATAATCAGTTATTGTTACGTTAATAAATACCTAAAATTCTTATACTTTTAGATAGTAACCACTGTGAGAACATTTTCCTCCTGTAAAATTTTACTCAGTAAACAAAAGCAATGTATTTCTTGAATTGAAACTGTTGGCACTAGGACAAAAAGCATTTTTGGTAACATATGTAATTATTAAAGAGAATTTTTTAGCTTTTATTCCATTTGCTTTCAAAATATTTTATCCTGAGACTTTAGTTATTTTTGAACTCTTTCCTAGAACTCTTATAATCTCATTGAAAAAGAGGGATAAGAAAGCAAATAGATCCAACACTTAACCTCATAGATGCTGCCATCACCAAGCTGTGGTCAGAGCTCACTAAAATCATTGCAGTGAATTTTAGAAAGCAGCAGTTAAGGGGATTGGACAAAAGACACGGCATGGAGGATTTATTTCAGTTTCCTATTCCCATACAAACCACAACCAAACTGCTGTGAGGTCTTTTTAATTTTTAAGCATTCCCAAGTTTCTTGCCTCAACCTATTCTTTAGTTCTAGTATAACCTATAAGTTTCATCTTAGGCACCCAGACCTCTTTCTTTGAATTACCTGCCCTGGGCATTGTAATGAAAATTATTCTGAAGAGGTCTTCTTTTAAAATGAAGGAATGATTTAAAAGCCTTGTTGATTGCAAACTCACAATCATCTGCAATCTCTGTAAGTGCATTTAATATTTCTATCACATTTATTTATTTATTTTTCAGCCTTGGCAAAGTATTATGTATATAGGTGACAATACAAACATGTTTCCCTTATTTCAATTAATGATGGTAGTAATTATGTTAGCAATAGCAATGGCATTAATGATATTATATGGAGCTTACCATGTGACAGCAACTGAACTTAGCATTAGAAATGTATTCTCTCATTGAACCCTCACAAACAATAAAATCATTCCCGTTTTGTATGTGAAGAAACTGAGGCAGAAAGAGGTTGAGTTACTTGTCAAAAGTCACACAGCTATAAATCTGACTTCAGAGTTCTTTATTCCACTCGTAGTGAATTTTGTGGTAGGTAAAAACAGTGTTTTATTCTGAAATTCACAGGACTTCATCTCTACTATGGAATTTTATTTTACACTGACTTATGTATTCATTTATGGTTTATAATAAATTATTAATAACACAAATTTATCAGCTTAAAACAGTGCTCATTTATTATCTCACAGATTTGGTGACTCAGAAGTCCAGGCACAATTTAGGAGGTCCTCTGCTTAAATTCTGATGAAGGTGTCATTAGAGGCTGCCACCATCTGTGGCTTGGAGTTTTTTTCTAAGCTCACTGTTTGTTGGAAGAATTCAGTTCTTTGTGGTTATAGGATGAGGTCCTCAGATCTCAGAGGTCATCCAGCATCCCATGCCATTTAACCTCCTCTCTAACGTAGCAGTTTGGTTTTTCAAGACTAACAAGAGAGTATCCTTGCTGCTTCTTGTTTATTACCTATAGATAGACCTTCTTTTAAAGGGCTCATGTGATTTGGTCTTTTTGGGGATAATCTCCTTTCTGATGAAGTCAAACTCAATTGATTAGGGACTTTATGTCACTTTTTTTTAACTTTGTCATATTTTGTATTCTAGTCATGGAAGTGGTACTCCCTCATTTTCACAGCCTACCTTTCACATTTCCTGCCTACCTTCAGAAGAGGGCATTGGCTGGGCATTGTGGCTCATGCTTGTAACCCCAGCACTTTGGGAGGCCGAGGCAGAAGGATCACTTGAGGTTAGGAGTTCAAGACAAGCCTGGGCAACATGGTGAAACCCCCGTCTCCACTCAAAACACAAAAATTAGTGAGGCATGGTGGCATGCACCTGTAGTCCCAGCTACTTGGGATGCTTAGGTGGGTGAATTACTTGACCCGGGAGGTAGAGGTTGCAGAGGTTACAGTGAGCCAAGATTATGCCACGGCACTCCAGCCTGGGCAATAAAATGTGACTCTGTATTTAAAAAAAAAAAAAAAAAAAAAGAGGAAGAAAGAAGAAGAAGAAGAAAAAGAAACGAAGAGGAAGAGGGCATTATACAAAGGCATGGGTCACTGGGGATCATATGGAATTCTGGCCACCATAATTTCTAATGAGGAGGACTTGCTTCATTTCTACTGATAGTCTTCAAGTTTTCTAAAGGCCTAGAACTAATAGGCTTTGTTTAGCTTCCTATATACAACAAAAGTTCTTGCACAGAATAGACAATCAATGTTTTCTTAATGATTGAATGAATGTTGGCTTTTTAGCTTTGTGTGTCAATTCCACCATCTCATCTAAGATGGTTTTTGGCATATGATCTGTGTTATATCAATGATGCCTATTTTTAGAAACACAAATAGAAGTCTCTGCTATCACTGTTTGAAAGTTAGGCTGATGCACAGGTAGTAATCTTGTTTCTGAAAAAAATAACTGTGTGTTATGATATGAGTTTGGCTGTACTTCTTTGTGGTTATCATTCTTCAGTGCTAAAAAATATGAACTTATGCTGTCAATTAGTGGGTTCGTGAAGAATTTTGCAAACAAATAGTGCCAAAGTGCTGAAAAATTGGGATTACGTCATCTTTTTTATAACTGGCCTGCATGGAGGTTTGAGATTACATTGTTTATTAATTATGGTTAGAATTCTTTTAAGTCATCCACCAATGATTTACTTTGCCCTTCAGTTCAAAAATGTAAGTTTTAAATGTATGCATTACTTAAACTCTCTGTGGTGATGGTTTAATTTTTTTTAAATGAATTTAACAATCCTCCTAAAGTAACTCTTTTGTAAACACTGTACTTTTTTTGGACAACTACACATGCCATCTGAACTTCTTTGTAGACGTGTCTCAAATGCAAGGTGTTTTTTTTTTTTAAATAATTCATGATAATACCAATATCTACTAATATATAACACTTAGAAATTTACTTTTCTTTTGAAGAAGTATATAGTCTTTTTCAGGCAAAACTTACAAAAATTTCCGGGAATTATTTTACATGGCAGTTTTTGTACTTCATCCACTTTTATTGTCAGATTCCTTTATCTCCTTGGGACATTATTTTCCTACTGTCATTTTGGAAATTATTGGCTTTCACAGCTGAATTATACAAGCTATCACCTGTACACAGAATATTACTGACTCCACACCAAGAAAAATGTCATGTAAAGCTGAATAAGCATTTGGAAAATATGAAAGCATTTACAACCAGAGAGCTTAAATAATTGGAGATGCAATCATCTTTTTTTCTTTTAGTCTTATGTGAGTTAGATAAATAACTGACCAAATGCTTTTCCTTACCCATGTAAACATGGTTCTTTTTCTTTTTTTTTCCCCCATAGTTTTCTCTTCATTTTAATCCTGTTGTCTAAATGAGGTGACTTTATCTAGCAGGCATTTTATTTGTGCCTGCTACTTGGTTAGTTCATGTAATATAAGAACACTAGTTGTTAACAAAACATGATATAATGAACTGTGTGTACCATAATAAAGACTGGCATTTTTAGGCATAATTTTAGCTCTTCCCTCCTTCTTGCTGCAGTTGCAAATGGAGCAGAGGCTTCCAATCTGAGACCTGAGGTCAAAACCATACCAGCTGTAACCTCTGTGTGATCCTGGGCAAGTTACTGTCTGGGTGATCTTCATTTGTTTCTTCAGTCTGTGAAATGATAATCATGGATCCCCCTTAATGGGGTTGCTTACATGTGTAATGTCTGTAAAGTGCTTAACACTGTAGCACATAAGTTTCACTTAAATGTTACCTATTTGCATTTCATTTCATTTTTTTTATGAAGCTGGTGTACATGGTGAATAACAAGAACAAAGTCCTTATCGGTGAAAAATAAGAGTTCTCCTAAGTAGCCTTCCTACAGACATATGTAAATTTGCATATGGTATCAGTGTTTGAGGTAACAAACAGTTGTTTAACAAGGTAGTTGTGAATATTACCACCTGTTTTGGTGATTCATAGTATTGAGAGACTTAGAGTCTTTGTTCTTTAGAGACGTTTCTGTGTACAATCATGAATCACTCAACAATGGGAATACATTGTTAGAAATATAGGCACTTTCTTAGTGAGAATGTTAGGTGGTTTCGTCATTGTGTGAACGTCATAGAATATACTCACACAAACTTAGATGGTACAGCCTACTACAATGCCTAAGCTATAGAAGGTTTGTAGCCTTGGTCCTAGGCTACAAACCTATACAACATGTTACTCTACTAAAATACTGTGGGAAATTGTAACACAATGTTATGTATTTGTGTATGTAAACATAGGAAAGGTATAATAAAAATATGTTGTAAAAGATATACAGTGGTACCCCTGTATTAGACACTTATCATGAACAGAGTTTGCAGGACTGGAAGTTGCTCAGGGTGTCAGTAAGTAAGTGGAAGTGAGTGGTACGTGAAAGTGAAGGTCTAGAACATTACTGTATACTACATAGACTTTATAAACACCGTACACTTAGGCTGTACCAAATTTATAAAAATATTTTTACTTCAATAATAAATAAGCATTAGCTTATGCTTTTTTATCTTTTAAACTTTAACTCTTTTGCAATAACTTAAAATAGCTTGAAACACAAACACATTATATGACTTTACAAAAATATTTCCTTTTTTATGTCCTCATTTTACAGACTTTATTTCTATTTTAAATTTTTCTTTGGTTTTTACTTATTTTTTGTTAAAAACTAAGACACGGATGCACATATTAGCTTAGGCCTGCATGGGGTCAGGATCATCAATATTCAGTGTCTTCCACGTCTGCATCTTGTTGCACTGCAAAGTCTTTTGGGCCATAACACTCATGGAGCTGTCATCTCTGTGGTAACAGTGTCTTCTTCTGGAATTCTCTCTGAAGGACCTGCTTCAGGCTGTTTTACAGTTAACTTTTAAAAAAAGTGTAAGTAGAAGGAATACACTCTAAAATAATGATAATATAGTAAATAATTAAACCAGTTACATAGTCATTTATAATTATTATCAAGTACCATGTACTGCACCCAATTGTATGCACTATACTTTTTTCTGATTGGCAGTACAGTAAGTTTGCTTACACCAGCTTCATCACAAACATGTAAGTAATGCATGGCACTATGACATTAAGATGGCCTCAGTATCTTTAGGCAATAGGACCTATTCAGCTCCAATATAATTTTATGGGACCACAATCCTACCCAACATCCATCCTTGACCAAATGGTCATTATGCAGTTTATGACTGTATATATGTGCATGGAATATTTTCACAATATTGAGCAGATCATTCCATCCATATTTAGATATAAGCATATATCCACGTACATATAAAAATATGTATATTTTCACACACACACACAATTTCCTGTTTGTATTTGGATATTTTGCTCATTGAGAAAAGGAAAGAAATATGTTCAAGTGAAATATTTAAGTACAAATAGATACTTGCAAACAGGGTTATAATGGATGTACAGAGCAGACTGAGGAAAAAACGTACAAGAGATTTTGGTTATACTTATAAAAATAAAAAGATAACATTTAGGTAGCCCTTATAGTAAGCCAGAACTCATCTCAGTACTTTAGATGTATTAATTCATTTAACCTTCATAAAATAACTCCATGAGGTGGAAATTATTAATATTGCCATTTTGCAAATGAGGAAAACTAAATCACAGAAATGGTAAGTGACTTGTTTGTGGTCATGTGACCAATATATGGGAGAATAGGGATTTGAAGCTTTGTAGTGTGGCTCCAGAGCCAATGTGCTATTCAAAAGAATTTTTTTCATATATCTCCAAACAATATGCCCCTCAGAGCCTAGCAAGAGAGACCCCTGCCCTAGCCCCTAATGGCTCTGCCAATATCACACACACACACCAAAAAAAAAAAAAAAAAAAACAAAAACGTGTTAAACAGCCCATGAGCTCCTGGTCCCTCTGTTTTGTGCTGGTGCAGTATGACCCAAAATCGGTTCAGGCTCCAGAAAACACTTCTGGGCATTTCCTGTCCTGAGTCCCCAGCAGGGAATCCACATCTCCATGACCAGAGGTGTGTGGGCTGCCTCTGGCAAAGGGACAATGCTCCTGAGGAGTCAAGTGCTGGAAATGCTTAAGGGAAAAGATTAACTCTTCCATTCCTTCTTCTTAGCTGTTGTTCATGCAGTAGACTTTTGCATTAAAAAAATTGCTCTTCATTAGTTGTGAACACTACTTTTTGGCTTCTCTTCATGTTCCAATTTGTGGTATGAGAGATATTAAGGAACTAGTATGGTATTAAAAATATATTCATTAGCATATTGCAGATTAAAGCAATCCATGTTATTTTCAAAAATGCATGTATGAGCTTACACATAACATTCATGAAGGGTGATATCTGCATTAGCAATTGGATGAGTATTAAATGCTAGAATTGAAAATAGTTTCATTTTTATAATAATTATAAAGATTTAATTTGATATAATTAAAACTGCAAAATAGTAAGTGAAGCAATTTTAAGTTATTTTCAAGGCAGGAAGATGAAATGTATTTCATTTTTATTTTCATTTGATTTTTTTTTTTGAGACAGTTTTTACTCTGTTGCACAGGCTACAGTGTAAAGGTACAATCTGGGCTCACTGTATCCTCTGCCTCCTGGGCTCAAGTGATTCTCCCACCTAATCCTCCAGAGTTGCTGGGACTGTAGACATGTGCCACCAACCCTGGCTAATTTTTTGTAGACAGTATTTCACCATGTTGCCCAGGCTGGACTGGAACTACTGGGTTTAAGCAATCTGCCTGCCTTGTCCTCCCAAAGTGCTGGGATTACAGGTGTGAACCACATAACCCAACAGGAAAATGTTTATATTTTCATCATAGTGGTAATTTAGTAATTTATTAGGAAAAAACTGGGATTTATTTGGGATAGATATCTAAACTTTGAAACTTCTATTATAAAGGACAAATTTTTAGAGCACTGAATAACTAAAAAACAATGCTGGTCCTTCCTGCTGTCAGGAGTGCCTGGATTCAAGTTCTGGCTCTGCTGATAATTAGCTGGGTAGTATTTGCTCAAATTAATTGCTCAGTCTCTTCTGTGAAATAGATATACTAACACATTTGCCTCCTAGTGTTGTTATGAGAACTGGCTCTGAGAAAACACTCAGTGAATGTTAGATATTATTCTTTTATTTAATTGTTCATGTCTTCCTGCTGTTTCACCTAACTTCTCAAAGAGAAACAAGGATCTCCTTGAACAGAGTTTGTACTTTTTGTGGCTTGCCCAGTTCTGTATAACATTGTGCATTTTTCTTTTTTTGTATTTAGAAAACAAAAATAAGAAAAACAGAAGGGGCCAGAGTTAGTGACTCACACCTGTGGTCCCAGCACTTTGAGAGACCAACGTGGGAGGATCACTTGAGCCAAGATATTTGAGACCAACCTGTGCAACATAGCCAGACCCCATCCCTACAAAAAAAATTAAAAATTAGCTGGGCATGGTGGCACATACCTGTGGTCTAAGGTACTCAGGAGGGTGAGGCAGGAGGATTACTTGAACCTGGGAGGTTGAGGTTGCATGCATTGTGCCATGATTGCACCACTGCACTATGGCCTGAGTGACAGAGGGAGACCCTGTATCAAAAATAAATAAATAAATAAATGGAAAAGAAAAGAAAAACAGAGGGAGTATCTTTACACTCTCTATATATGATTTGTGGCCTTTTAGTCTGCTTTGGATTAGCAAATACTTCTTATGGGAACAACTACAAATGTAAAGTAAAGGAAACTCACCCCTTTACCACAGACACCTTGCATTTCTCTTCCTCTTCTTTCTTTTGCCTTCATCCCTTCTGGAAAGCTCAAGTTTCTTGGCATCTTACAGAGGCTCAAGCCCGGCAAATAGGTAGGAGGATTGAACCAGAGTAATTGTGGTGTCTAATCTTTGCTTTTCCCTCACCAAATAAATGCCTAGCCCTGAGCCATACACATAGTAGGCACCAGGTGGATGCTTTCATATTTGTTACAAGTTTAAGCAAATTATATGACTGAAACGGTCTGTTTTGAAGTAAAAGTTGAGGACCTATCTCAACAGTTATTGAAATGTTTTCAGGTAAAGTACTATTTGTAATGGCATTTCATGCAGGAAATCCTCTTTTCTAATGATTGAAAGTGATTTTTATTCAAGATATTCAGGGCTTTTGGAGAGGTTGGTTGGAGTTTTCCTCTTAAGGTAATAGAACAACCATTTTAAGTATCTGAAATTTGCTATAGGATTTTAACAGGTCCCACTAAAAATGATTTGTGCCTAAGGGAAACAGTGTAGTTGTGTTTAAAGTGCAGAGGATTCAGACAGACCTGAGACATGTAGAAACCCATTCGTTTACTAGTTGGTCAGATTACTTAGTACCACTATGCCTCCTTTTCTTTATTTGTGAAATGAGGATAACAACTGTACCTTCTTCTTAGAGTTGGTATGGGAATTGTTTGAAAAATCTATGTAAAGCACTTAGTGCAACTCCAGAAGGCAATTTGTATACTACAAATAAAAGTTACTAGCTCTTGAAGTGTCAATATAATCTCTGTATAACATTAGCATCTGGGAAGCATTTGAGGGCAGGATTCTAACCACTTACAGAGTACCTTGTATATGTCAGACATTATTCGAGATGCTCGTGTTTTTTCAGGAACTGTAACTGGTAGGTGCTATTATTTCCTTGTCACAGATGAACCATAAGAACAGAGGAATACAAAGGTTCCGGTTTCTAGTTAGTATGAAAATGCTTGTATCTGACTACTGCGTTGTAAAGGATTGGAAATCCTTATGTATGTAATAAATCATGTTTCTTGGAAAAATAAAATTTTCTTTGTAATTTCTGTGGTCTAAAAACTATATACGAATACCCTAATAAATGTCACAGTTACATATGAAGTGTTTGGTAGAGTGGATGGTCTGATATTCTTATTACTTGATTTTGAAAGTGTGTGAGTTTATCATGTAAGCACTGCACAAAATAGCAACTGCCCTGTTGAGTGTGCAGCTCTCGCTAAGGTCTGGTGATTTGTGTGGAGGTCTGGGGCAAACCTCTTGACCTCGTTCAGTCTCTCTTTCAACAGTGGAGGAGTGATGATATCCACAAGTACTATAACGCCCGACTTGTTGAAGAATAAAACTATTTAGAATGAAAAGCTGTGTTGAGATAAGAGGTAATAAATAATGACCTCACTTAAGTCAATTTGTGATTATTGAAGCCCTAACCATTTAATCCATCTCCTTGTAACCAGTCTGGCCACATCACTACTCCTTAGCATAACTTCAGTTTTATACCCTTTGGGGAAGGAGCTTTAAACCATTGGATAAAATTGTACCATTGATATCTTCTTTCAAATTTACATTGTACACCAGTTCATTATAGAGATGTGTGCCTAGTTACAAATAATACCCTGACTTGTTTTCCAAATTGTCAAATATTAACCACTAATGAGGCAACTTAGTTATCCCGGAAACCCCTATAGAATAAGACACTTGTAACAGAGATATTCTTAGAATGATTGTATGCACACTACCTAGTGAATGAAAGAACCCATAAATCTGTGCATCCTCTGTCACTCTGAGTGCCTTGTGTTTAATGAAGTCTAAAAACCTTTGCTGAATAAAGAAAGGGAATTTGGGGACTATTAATAACTCTAATTTGACCATTGTTTTCTTCATTCTAGGATGAAATCAAGAGTTTAAAAAATATGCCACATACATCTCTTATTTTGCATTAACACTTGGCTTTAAATTATACAATAAATGCAATGCTCCCTATTTGCTGTTTTTTTCCAGCATTCCTGATATTTTGACCAATACCTAACTGTTAGCCATGTTGTAGTAGCTGTAGATAAGAGAGCTTCTTTTCTTTTTGTAGCTTTATTTCTTGAGGAAAAATAAAACAGCTGTTGGACATATGGATTCTTGAATAATTGCTTTAAGAAAAATAAAAGTGCAGTTCATTTTATAAGCTTCAATTGGTATTTTTAGATTAAAATTAATGTCTTTCAAGGAAGACATTGCAGAAAATTTTACTGTAATAATAATAGGAGATTTAGAACTTAATACCAGATTCTCCAAGTGCCAAATAATTACCTTGGGAATATGTTTAGGCACATCTGCAGATTATATTAATTCTTTTATGCCACTGGGGGAGTACTGAATGAGTTATTGCTTCAAAGTACAGGCTGTGGAATAATCTGCTACAGAACTAATAGAGCTAACTTACATTTTTTTAAGTCTCATATACCAGTAAGAGGGATTTCATTTCTATATGAAATATATGAAGAGATAAATATGATACTAGAGTTTGTAGGGTGCATCCTTCTAATGATTGGAGCTGTATATTTGGCCTTTCCAAACACTAACAGTGATGGAGTTTGCATGTGCAAGTGTTCATTACAGAGATGATAGACTTTTCTATGGAGCATGTTTTATAGACTAAATCTTAAAGGAAAATGGCAAGAATACATCTTATATGTCAAATGTGCTTCAACTCCAAAAATTAAGTCTTTCTCTGTTGTTTCTCTCCCTCCTTCTTCTCTCATTTTTTTTTTTTTTTTTTTTTTTTTTTGGTCTCTAAGACAGCCAGGACTGTGTGATAGGAAACAGATTTTATGAGGCGAATTTTAGGTGTGGATGGCAGGGTGTTACGGTGACTGAAAGCAGGAGCCTATTAGTCTCCCTCCAGCCTCTTATTTATGGAGTCCAGATTAGGGTTGAGAGAACTGCCTACTACAGTAGGATGACTTGTTTTCAATAATCAAAATATCGTTTGTTTATTAAGTTATATGTAGCCCTTAGATGTATCATGTGCACTGTGCTAAGTACTGGATATACAGTATTCAACAAATAAAGATCAAATTCTTTCCATTATGGGGATTATAGTTAAGTTGGGTGACATTGCAGAGTGAAGGGAGAACAAGCAAATAAATATATTGCGCTAAGGGAAGAATACTGGGGATTCTAATTGAGGTTTGGTAAGTGGTCAGAGAAAAAGTATGATGATATAATATTTAAACTGAGATCTGAAGGGGAAGAAGTGGTGAATAAGGTAAGAAAGCAGGGAAGACATTTTCAGATACAGGAACCTACCAGAAACAAAAAACCCACAAAGTTTAGGCAGAAAAGATCTTGATGGCTTTGAGTAACTGGAAGGAGACCAATGTGATTGCTATGCTATGAACTGGAAGCAGTGTTGAAAACCTAGGCAGGGGTCACATCATACAAAGTTTTGTGGGCATTTTTAGGAGTTTTTGCTTTGAATTGAGTAGAAAGACATAGAGATTTTTCAAAAGGAGAGTGTCAAGACGTGATATATGTCTTAAGAATATTACTTAGCAATGTAGATTGGAGGGAGAAAAAGTGCACGAGGGAAACCAGCTTGGAGACTGTTGCATTTGTCAACCTAAGGGATGATGCCATGGCTAATGTTTTGGCAGGGCAGTCGGAGAAAAAACTAACTGTGATTGTTTGCATGTATGTATATAGTTATAGATAACAGAATGAATGGGACTTATCAAATGGTTAGATAAAGGGGATCTGAAGGTTGAACACTAAATTTTTTGTCTTGGGTAGCTGTGTAGATAATAATACTATTTTCTGAAAAGGAAGACGAACTGAGGATGGAAGTGGGGAGTTTGATTTTAGAAAAGCTAAGTTCGAGATGTTTGCATCTCAAGTAGGTTTTTGGATATATGATTTTGATGCTCAGATATAAATGTTGGCGTTTTTAGGCATAGAAATTATATTGTATGGATGAGAAAACCTGTGGAGACTTGTATGCAAAGAAAAAAGAAGAGGGGGGCAGGATTGATTCTCAAGGAATTCCAACTTTGAGGATTGAGTTGGAGGAGGAAGGGCCAGGAGATATTGCTGAAGGGGAGGGTAGGAGGAGGCCAGGAAAGGATGGAGGTAAATAAAGAAGATGTGCTGATATGCTGGCCATGAGAGCTAGGGTATCAAGATAGAGAGGTGGCTAATATGCCAAGCACTGCTGAGAGGGCTGGAAATTTAAGAGGCAAAGCATGTTCAATCAGATGTAACAATATGGAGATTGTTTAATATTTAAGATAAGAGGAGTTGGTGCAGTGGCGGAGGCTGAAGCAAGACTAGAGTGGGGTGAAGAATAAATATGGAGTGAGAGAGGCAGGCAGCACATGTAAGCAAGTTTGTAAAGGCTTTCTTTCTCAAAAAAACTAATTGAGATATTGGACAATAGCTGGAGAAGGTTGTGAGGTTAAGGGGAATAATTTTTTAATGATTGGAGATACTAGATCAGAAAGAGAAAGGATGAAGAGAAGAGCAAAGACCTTGCAAAGCCAAAGAGTGGGATTCAGAAGCATGTGAGGGAATGGCATTTGTTAGGAAAGGAGAAGGAGAAGGTGGGTGGATCCTATGGCATTTCTTTGGAGATGTTATTTGAAGAGGGAGGTAAAGCCTCAGATTCTATTTTCTCAGTAAAGAGAGAATTAGAGTCATTGGCTAAAAGTGAGACAGTGAGGGAGTGAGTGGGTTTGAGAGGTATGAGGGAGGAAAGAGCAAACTTGGAAACATATTGTGGGAAGTGTACACATTTGATAACTATTCCACAGAACGTTGATATGTAAAACCAATAAAGGAAGAAAAGTTCTGTTTGAAGATAAGCGAGGAGGAGCAGAGGTTTGCCCATTCAGTTTTCTCTGTACTGTAGGGGTAGACCTAGAGGAACCCCTTGGCTCCGAGATATACAATCTGAAAACACATAGCTGGGGAAAATGTGTCGGTCTTTCCAATAGAGACTGAACACTGATTTGCTGTGATAGTGTGTGTCACTATCCAACCCTTCCAGGGCTGCCCCATGTAGGATGATTCAAATCTCCCATCACCTCCCCACTTCATTTTTCCCTAGAATTTTATCAATAAAATGTAACTTTTCATCTTGAAACCATCCAGAATTCCCAGTGAAAAATCAAAGTCTCCTAGAAGGGCTACTAGCTTTTGAAACTTAAAATCATTTAGGTTTCAGCTAGCTGAAAGTAAGATGAATGACTGCACCTAGGAGCTGGGGGACCACAAAGTGGAGAAAGAGTCACTCAGAAAGCAAGTGGGAAAAGAACCATGGCAAACTCTATCTGCTTTATAATTTTGTAGCAGATTTTATTTGCTTTTTCTAAGCGATTGTTTAATGTCACATGGAAACCCTGGACCTGGCATGTTCTCAGCCCACCTATAGAGTGACTCATTCTTTCCTTGGGCCAATTATAAAAATATGAGAAGGAATAAGCATGCAGAACAAATGTTGAAAACTCCAAGATGATCATATTCTATTTTCTTCTGGGTCATCACTACTGATTTTCTTCTGTTTATGTAAGTCATCACATTGACTCATGTCGGATAAGCCAACATCATTTATGTACCTTTTTTAAAAGAGGCATTATATTTCTCAAAATTACGAGAATTACTTATCCATGTGCCCGTGATATGACTCTATATAATAGTTTAGTTTCTTTCAAGAAGATCAGAATTAGTACTTATATTTCCCTGGAGACATATTTTAATTTCCTTTGGCAGAGATATCTAGTAATCTGTGAGAAAAGCTGTTGTTGTCGTATCATTTCAGTTGATTTTGATGTTGTAAAAGCAGTGGGTCACATTTGCGTCTGTCTTGCTATCGTTGTACCTAGAGACTGGGGATAGTGCAGAGAGTGAGGGAGTGGGTCCTGGGGAGTTCTGCTAGATGTGATCACAGACACGTTTCTTTTGTCTTCTATAAAATAAGAATAAAATTCCCTCTTTCATAGGTTTCTTCTGAGGATTTAATGAGTTAATAAGCCCAGAACACATAGCTGTTGCCTGGTAAGCAGTAATCATAAAACAGTTTAGGCATACAAAGAGGCTACAGAACTAATTGGGAGACCACATGATGTAGTTGGAAAATCCTTATCTTTGGAGTCAGTTATCCACACGTTCAGATTTTGGAACTATGTGATTTTAGGAATGTCACCTTGCTCTCTGAGCCATGGCTTGCTCAATCTTGCAGAGTTGGGGACCTTACGTTTTTCTCAGCGCTTTGGTTTCTTCATCTTTAAACTAGAAATAGTCACCCTCACTTCACAGGGCTGATGTAACAATTACATGGGATCATGTATAGAAAATGTATAGCAAATCATCATATGTGAGGTTTGTTTAACATTTGCTGGGGGTGTTTATATAATGTCAGCTTCTCCTTTATTGTCAGCCAGATTTGTTTCTATTCTGGTAAATATGACTGTAGTTATTTCTGACAGCTTACTCAATCCTCATGGTCTGTTACACTTATAAGTCCCTGAATATTAGATCATTTTTGCAATGAGGTATATATTTTGGAACAAGTCAAGATCAATATTATAAAGCCATTAGTTATATAATGGCCATTATAATTATTTATTATAGGAACAATGTAGGCTTTGTTTTAAAAGTACATAAAACCTAATTCCTAAGGAGTAAGTCTTCGCTTAGTCCTCGTTGAAGGGCATAGTCAAGGAACCTTTGTAGCAAGCTGTGGAAACTGATGCATTAAAGACAGCTTGTCAGCCTCTCCCTGCAAATACACAGTGCCATATCTCAGAATACTGTTGGTGCAATTAATAAAATGTGAATCAATTTTTGAATATACACCCCAAAGGCTGGTAGCTCAATCATACTGGGTAAAGTGTTTCCTTAGCTGGTAGCTCTGTCTGCTTAATGCAGAAGTAGAGAGAAGGACTAAAGGACTGAAATATTGAATGAAGGGGGCATATCTTCCTTAAACACAAATTAGGCACCTTATTGTATCTGTCTCATAAAATAAAGAATTTCTGATTCTGCAATATTAAACATTTCTTTAAGAAAGGAAAACCAATTACTAACATGATTTTCATGTTTAAATATGTCTAACTGAAAAGCCATCTGTGAAACTATTTCTATAGTATGCCTATACACATGTGAGCAAGCATGGTTTTAGCCAAATACTATAAGAGACTCTATTTTAATTTACCATGCTTCTTCTTAGACCTAAGGCATCAGCTGTATTAAATCACACTATTTTAGCTGGCTTAGAGGCCCTTGGGAATGCTCTAGTATTTCAGCGTTAGACTTGGTAGTTTGCATAACGGGCTTTTGAGAAATGAGTTTGCAGGCCAAGTTGCTACATCTGTTTCAGAGCTATAGTACAAACTGCATCACAGCACTGTGACTACTGCAGCATCTGTGGGAACTGCTCCTGGAAGGGACCCAGGAGATCAGTAATGTGGCACATTCCAGTCAGAATTGAGGGAAGGCACTTAGCTGCTGGACCTGCCTCAGATGTGAGATACAAAAAGAAAAACAGAGTAATGTATTTCATTTTGCTATATTTCTCTATTGCAGAAAAAATGTTTCTTAAAAAATGGTATTTTCAAAAAGTATTGTCTATTTCTTTTCAATTAACAGCATATTTTTCCACAGTGCCTTGTTCTGCTGTACATTCTTTTTTTTTTTCCTTTTTTTTTTGACAGGGTCTCACTCTGTTGCCCAGGCTGGAATGCAGTGGCATGATCTAGACTCACTGCCACCCCTGACTTTTGGGTTCAAGCGATTCTCCTGCCTCAGCCTCCTTAGTAGCTGGGACTACAGGCACATGCCACCACGCCTGGCTAATTTCTGTATTTTTTGGTAGAGACAGGGTATTACTGTGTTGGCCAGGCTGGTCTTGAACTCCTGGCCTCAAGTGATCTGCCTGCCTCGGCCTCCTAAGTTGCTGGGATCACAGACATGAGCCACTGTGCCTGGCCTGTACATCAGTTTTTAACATTTACCAAGCACTAAAAGTGATCTTATGTATGTTGAATTTTTGTTGGAAGTTTTGTATAAGCTTGGAATACACAAATCCAAATGTAAAAAATGGAAAATCTATTTCTGTAAGATTCATAGCTTTTTACTGTTGTTGTTGTCATAATAACGATTCTAAGAAAACTGTTTTGAGGAATAAAAAGAAGAAATATAGATTTTTTAAAGGTCTTTTAACATTAATTTTTTTAATGTATTTTATTGTGTTTTAGGTTTTGGGGTACATGTGAAGAACATTCAGGATTGTTGCATAGGTACATACATGGCAATGTAGTTTGCTGCCTTCCTCCCCATCACCTATATCTGGCATTTCTCCCCATATTATCCCTCCCCAACTCCCCACCCCTGCTGTCTCTCCCCTAGTTCCACCCCACAGACCTCAGTGTGTGATGCTCCCCTCCCTGTGTCCATGTGTTCTCATTGTTCAACACCGCCTATGAGTGAGAACATAAGGTGTTTGATTTTCTGTTCTTGTGTCAGTTTGCTGAGGATGATGGTTTCCAGGTTCATCCATGTCCCTACAAAGGACACGAACTCATCGTTTTTCATGGCTGCATAGTATTCCATGGTGTATATGTGCCACATTTTCCCTGTCCAGTCTATCATCGATGGGCATTTGGGTTGGTTCCAAGTCTTTGCTATTGTAAACAGTGCTACAAGTTATCTTTTATTGCTGTCTTTAAGGAAGAGATGTCACTGTAATCATCCTTATAAAA
>CAUYLG010051880.1:0-35408 GCA_963573385.1 Cacajao melanocephalus | reverse complement strand
AAAACATCCTTCTACAAATCTTAGTAGCTTGCCCATAGATAGAGGTATTGCACACTGCACCCTCTTCACTGCGCACGGCCCACCTCCATACCTCGGTGACCTAATGGGGGTGGACCCCTTACTGCACATGGTCCTTGCCTCAATAACCTAATGGGAACGGACCCCTTGCTGTGCACTGTCCACCTCCTAGCCTAGGTGACCTAATGCGGGTGGACCTGTTGTGTTATTGCTCACGACCCTATCACTATCCTTAAAGATGACTGCACTCACTGCCCTGCACCCTAACCTACACACTATAAATACTGATGCTTCTGGACATTCGGGGCCTGGCCTGACTCCGCTTATAGCTGGCGTGGCCCCCTGCGCCCAGCTGTGTTTTCCTTGTACTTCTGTGTCCTGTCTCTTTATTTCTCAGATCTTGTGCCTCAGCACAGCATAAGGGACACCCCACAACCCTGTGGGCCGTCAGCCCTACACTAAATAAGATAGCTACAAGACAAAAGGCTACACCCTCCCCAATATTTTGCCCACAAGGAAATTCTGGTGAACTGTTAAAACTTCACCCTGGTGGCCGGGCACAGTAGCTCACGCTTGTAATCCCAGCACTTTGGAGGGCTGAGGCAGGCAGATCACTTGAGGTCAGGAGTCTGAGACCAGCCTGGCCAACATGGGGAAATCCCATCTCCATTAAAAATACAAAAATTAGCTGGGTGTGGTGGCACTCACCTATAATCCCACCGACTCGGGAGGCTGAGGCAGGACAATTGTTTGAACCTGGAAGGCAGAGGTTGCACTGAACAGAGATCACGCCAATGCCCTCCAGCCTGGACGACAGAGTAAAACTCCATTTCAAAAAACTAGAAACAAAAAATAAAACTTCACTATGGCAACGCAAACTGATAGCTTATTTTAACACGTGCAGTCACCCTAGCCCAACAGATTGTTCCCCGCCCCCATTTCGTCTGTGTTATCTTTTTATTTTTTCAAGGTGGGGTTTCACCATGACGGCCAGGCTGGTCTTGAACTCCTGACCTCAGGTGATCCACCCACCTCGGCCTCCCAAGGTGCTGGGAATACAGGCGTGAGCCACCGCGCCGGCCACGTCTGTGTCAGCTTCTGTAAAATGCAGCTTCCCCACATTTTTCTTCTGCCCTTTTTTCATGTGAAAACTCTGTGCTTCTCAATAGTCCGCCCTTTCCCTTTTAAATCTGGAGCCTCAAAATCATCTTTGGAGACAAGCACAGACCTGCTTCCTGGGCACGTCCTTAACTTTGTCAAATAAATTTCCTAAAATGATTGAGACTTGTCTCATCATTTTCTTCGACTGACGATATATACACACACACACACGTCCACACACACATCCACATGCGCCCGCACATACACACGGACGAGTCACAACACAGCAGCCGCCTCGGGGCGTCGCAACCCACGCACCCCCAACGCTGCGGTCGCGCTCACTTCTCCGTCCACACCCGGCGGAGCGGCTTCCCCGCTGGGCCACGCTGGCCGGAGCGGCGGACGGGGCTGGGGAGGGCGCCCGGCCCGGGGCTTTCTCTGGGAGCCCGGGGAAGAGACGCGCAGGAGCAACCCTGGCGGGACCAGCGGCAGAAACGCACGGACGCCTCGCAGCCTCCCGCCCACATCGGCCCCGCCCGTCTCCAGCTTCCCGCCCTACTTGCGTCGGGCCGCAGCCGCCTACGTCAGTTCCCTGCTTTTAAGCAAAGCGTTCCCTCGCTCCGCAGTGCCACGCAGCCGGGCGGTTCTCGTGCGTCCCCGCGTGGCGCATCCTCCGCGCAGTCCACGCGGCCTCCCCATGCCCCGCTCTCGCCTGCCCCGCCTCGCCCCGGCCTTCGACCCGCCCCCTTCGCCGCCCGCTCCCAGTCTCCGGTCTAGCGCGGGTCTCTGCCCCGCCCGCCTCGCCCCAGTCGTCGCGTCGCCCCGCCCCGCCCCCCGCGCCCGCAACCCTCCCCCGACCCCGTGCCGACTCCCCGCCCGCGCACGGCCCACCTGGCGTCGTCTTCGCACCGCCTACCGGCCGCCCCCGTCCCGTCAGTCTTCGCCCCGCCCACCCTCCGCCCACCTCCCATCAGTCTTCGCCCCGCCCACCCGCCACCGGCTCCGCCTCCGTCGTTGCCCCGCCTTTCGTCCGCCCTCGCCCCGCCCGTCGCCAGCCCCCTCGCGTCAGCCTTCACCCCGCCCACCCGTCACCGGCCTCGCGTCAGTCTTCACCCCGCCCACCCGCCGCCCACCTCGCGTCATCTTCGCCCCGCCCACTCACCGCCCACCTCCCGTCAGCCTTCACCCCGCCCACCCGCCACCGGCCTCGCGTTAGTCTTCACCCCGCCCACCCGCCGCCCACCTCGCGTCAGTCTTCGCCCCGCCCACTCACCGCCCACCTCCCGTCAGTCCTCGCCCCGCCCACCTCCCGTCAGTCTTCGCCCCGCCCACCCGCCACCGGCCCCGCCTCCGTCGTCGCCCCGCCTTTCGTCCGCCCTCGCCCCGCCCGTCACCGCCCGCCTCGCGTCAGCCTGCGCCCCTCCGCCGTCTTTGCCCTGCCTGCCTGCCTGCCTTGCGCCCAGTTTTCTCCGCGCCTCGCAGCGTCGCCCCGCCCACACGCCGCCAGCTGGCGTCAGTCGTCGCTCTGCGCCTGCGCCCGTTGTCTCCTTGGTCGCTCCCAGGCCCTGCGCCGCGCAATGTGGGCTGCGGCGGGCGTGCGGTGGGGCTCCCGCGCGGGTCTCCGGGTCCTGCTCTGCAGCCGCGATGCTGCGCTCCTTCCGGACTGCGCGCGGGGACTGCACGGCTCCGCTGTTTCCTGCAAGAACTGGCTCAAGAAATTTGCCTCGAAAACCAAGTAATGCGGCGGAGGGCGGCGTCCCCGGGCGCGGTATTCCCTGGCGGGTGGTGTCTCCGGGTCGCGGTGTCCACGCAGCCCCGTTCCGGCGCACGCGGCCTGGGTCGCCGGCTCCTACCTGCTGGGGTCTGCAGCCGTTCCAGCCCTCACTGTCCACATCGGCAGTTTTTCTGTTCGTGGACGTGTGTCGGGTTAAAAAGCAAAGTGACAACGTGTGTTTATTTTGATTCTTGTCACCAGAAGCATTTTTCAGGAAATTAGTTTCAGCAAATGAGGGAAAATGAAAAAATATAAGAATTTCCGTGTTAATGTTGACTTTCTGTGTGGAGTTAATTTGAAGACTAAAGCTTGTCATAATTAGTGTTTTTAAATGATGAAAATTAAGTACAATAAAATATATGGACTTTCTGCTAAGTATGGCAGGGGGGTGTATGTTTTCTACTTTAATACACTACTTTTAAGACGGTTTTAGACCCTACAGAAAAATTGCAAAAATACTATTGAGTTCCTGTGTCCTGGCACCCAGCTGCCCCTGTGTTAACGTCGGACTTGAGCTTCTGACGTGGTCGAGTTAATGAGCCGATATCAATAAATCGTTGCTAACTGAAGCCCGTACTTTACTCGCTTTTTCCTTGGTGCTGCCCGCTGTCCCGTCCTGTCCCAGGTCCCCACCCACGGTCCACGTTATCGTTACACTGAATTGTCTCCTTAGGCCGGGGAAGTGTCCCCGACTGTCCCTGTTTTGATGGCTGCGCCAGTTTTGAGGGGTATTGGTCAGATGCTTTGCAGGATGCCCCTCTGTTGGAATGTGCCTGCTTTCCTTATGCTTAGACGTGGATTATGGATTCTGGGGAGGAAGACTACAGAGGTAAAGGCCATTCTCATCGCACCCTATCCAGGGTCCACGTTGGCCGTGATCCGCTGGCCGAGGTGCTTGCCAGGTTTCTCCACCTCTTTTTGACCCGTTTCCTTACTGTACTCTGGGAGAAAGTCGCTGTGTACAGCCCACGCTTAAGGAGTGGGGGATTTTGCTCATAAGTGATTTGCATTCTACTGGGGTCTGCAGCAGTTCCAGCCCTCAACTGTCAACATTGGCAGTTTTCTGTTCGTGAAACTGTGTTGGGTTAAAAAGCAAAGTGACAATGTGTGTTTATTTTGATTCTTGTCACCAGAAGCATTTTTCAGGAGATTAGTTTCAGGAAACAAGGGGGGAAAAAAAAGCAGATGTGTCTCTTCTACCCCATTAATTCATTCATATCACTAAGAACTCACCTCATGTTACTTTATTTTATTCAAGTGTTTCCAGCTCTGGCTCTCTAAGCTCCTATGTCCTGTTTGCATACCCTGTCGTTATGGGGTTTTGCTGGGTTTTTGTGTGCATTGAACACTTTGCTGCTTTCTGACACTACAGGATGCTCCCGGCTTATCTTGTGTGTTTCCTACCCCAGCCCTAAAATCAGCCATTTTGCCAAGGAGCCCTCGTTCCTTTTATTGGAGAGAGATGTTAGAAATCATGGGTGCCGGTGTGTTCGTTGCTTCTGGGGTGTCTGTCTTTTGGGCCATCTCATCTGACGAAAGAGTATACATGTTTCTGCCAACCCGTGTGTAAATATGCACCTGTAAACATTTCTGTGTATAGCCATCTGTCTCCAACTCCAGAGCATACCCTGTGGATCATTCTAGCCTTGTCTCCTTGCTTATCTGTAAGTCCCACTCCAGTAGTGAGCTGAGCATGCCTCCCACCATCCATTTGCTTAAGTGTTCACTCTCAGTCTGTGCCTAGAACAGTATCAGAACCCTTTACCTGAACTTCCGTGGGAAACATCTTTATCAACTAGAGCATAGTGTTTCTGTGCAGTTTGGTAGGTGTCCTTTTAAGATTCCCTCTCTATCCTTGGGACTAGAAGTAGAATTTAAGTAAAAATTATGAGGTTGAATTAAAACCATCTTCAGCCTCTTCCCCATAACCCATGTTGTTATCAAATAAGTACTGAAAATTTTTAAGATGGCCAGTAATGTAATGTCTAAGTTTAGCCCCTTAGAAACGGTTGTGGTATCATAACCTCTTAAACTAGCTTATGTAACTTTTTGACTTTGCCATGACTAACATAATGTTTATTTTCTCCCCAAAGAAAAAAGTTTTGGTATGAAGGTCCTTCCTTGGGCTCGCACTTGGTGAGTATAAGCCATGAGCCACTTTATGATCTTGATGGGAGTGAGGGTTTAAAAGTTGGCAAAATTCTTACCTGGAGGTCTTCCATTTCTGTATGAGAGGGGATAATGTCTGTGTGGATGCGACCAGATGCTATTGGTAACATGGAGCTTTGACCCTAAAAAAAAATGTACTGACATTAATGTTTTCTAGAAAGTTATGTCTTTTATCAAATTATAATATGGTAATGTCCATTCAGTTTTTAATGTGTATGTACCATAAAAGTTTATGGAATATATGGCTCCCATTCTGAAAAATAAATACATCACATATACTAAAAATTACTGAATTATTCCCTTAAATAGGGTGAACTTTATGGTATGTGAATTATATCTCAACAAAAACTGTTTTTGAGAAAATACTTACTTGCAGTACTTTTAATCTTGGAGGGTTACCGGGTAAAATCTAAGAGGATCCCGGTTTATAAAAAACAAACTTTATCTTAGTGAAAGCCGACAAGGCTGACAGTAATAGCCGTTGTTTACGTGGTTGCCCACCAAGCCCTTCCCCAGCCCTTGTTGTGTGAGTTGGTGAGTTTGGTGTAGAGTTGTAATGCTGCCCTTGGGGTGTGCTCTTCTTCTTGATGGAGGCTTACAAACCATCCAAAATGGAATGCCTTATGAGGAGCACCTCAAAGAAAACCAGGAAGGAAGACCATGTGCGCCTGAGGGTCCTGAATGGCCTTCTCTATAAGGCACTGACAGACCTGCTGTGTACCCCTGAAGTGAGTCAGGAGCTCTATGACCTTAATGTGGAACTCTCCAAGGTAGGCTGGTGGCCAAAGAGAAGAAATGGGTTGAGACAGCAGGCCTGGCACTTACTTCACCTGTCCCAGTGTTGCCTGACAATCAAACAAAAAGACTAGCATTTATGAAGTCTTAGTTCTGGGTTGCAGAAGTGATAGTCTGGTCATCGCAGCCCTGAAGACAGATGGTGGGTGTCTGCTGTGCAGAGGCAGGTGTCTCACTGCAAGGCAGGACTCCTGTAACCAAACAGCAACTGGCACATTGTCAGACAGTAGACAGTCTGAGCCTGCCATGGGAAAAGGGTGCATCTGCATGTACCTCAGTGCAGAAGTACAGAAGATGACTTCCTCCGACCCACTCAGAGTGAGTTTAGCTAAAGCGAAGTCATCAGGAGAAAAGACAGCTTTGAGCATTTTTGATTAGCATCTCAGGGCAAGTGGCTGTGAGGCAAGCATCACGTCACGATTCCGGTTTCATTCTGCAAACTGTGGGACGTGGTGAGGAGGGGATGGAGGTTTTGGTTTCTGGGGCCCTGCTTTACCTGGCAGTGTTGTGCAGCAGCAGGTGGTGGCCTCCAGCACCATGCCAGAGCCCTGTCTTGGGTGAGAGGGGCTTCTGCAGCTGTGGTTTTCATCTGGATGTTGTTTGTCTTGAAAACCCATGTAAACTAAAAAGTGACCTGTGTCGGGGCGGGGTCTCAGGTTTCTCTGACTCCAGACCTCTCAGCCTGCCGAGTGTACTGGAAGACAACACTGTCTGCTGAGCAGAACACACGCACGGAGGCTGTCCTGCAGAAGAGTGCTGCACACATGAGGTGATGACCTTTGCTTTCTGAACGTACTTGCTTTTTGCTCACACCTTAAATTTCTCAGCTGTTTTACTTGTAGATGGACTTTAACTTTTCATTGAGTATTTTTGCTTTTAAGGAACATTTTGGAAGCATTTTCTTGAAGTTCACAGTATAATTTGCATTTTCATATGAGCCATAATGTAGGATAGGATTTCTCAACGTGTGCCAGGATCCCTAGGGACCTCAAAATCCTGCCAGGGACTTCATTGGGGTAAGATGGTATTTCCCCTCTCCTGCTGTGTTGACATTTACACTGAGGGTGCAGAATGCATGAGGGAAGACTGCGGGTGCCATGCTGCCAGCCAGTGCTATAGGGCCATCATGCCGCATACCTATTGTGAAAGACAATGTCACTTTACTTAAGAATATCCCAGATGAGGCTGGACATGGTGGCTATCACCTGTAATCCCAGCACCTAAGGAGGCCGAGGCAGGAGGATCTCTTGAGGCCAGGAGTTTGGGACCAGCCTGAGCAAGATGATGAGACCCTGTCTCTACAAAAAATTTAAAAATTAACCACATAGTTGCAGTACACACATGTAGTCCCACCTACTCAGGAGGCTGAAGTGGGGGATATCTCCTGGATTTCTGTCACCCCAGGAATTTGAGGTGGCAGTGAGCCATGATCATGTGCCTGCATTCCAGCCTGGGTAACAGAGCAAGACCCTGTTTCTCAAAGAAAAAAGTTTTAAAAAAATATCCTAGACAGTTAAAAAATATTAATTTTATTAAATCTTGACCCTTGAGTATGTCTTTTTAATATTCTTTGTGATGGGAAGTACATGTAAGTCGCCTGCCGTCTGGAGAGTGCTGAACAGAAAAGCATCAGTGAGCAGACTGTTGAGGTCTGGGTGTTTGGCAGACGTTCTTTCAAAAATGAGCGAGTTGAACCTACCACTTTAGGGCAAACAACTGACTATCTGTTGCCAGTGATAAAATTGAAGCTTTCAAGTGAAAAGCAGAATTTTAGGAAACTTGTGTTCAGCATTGTGAGCTTGACAACTTCTAGGTACTTGAGAGTCTTCTGATGAGATTGGCAGTGACATTAACAAACTGTGTCGACACTTTTAAAATCTGTGTAACTAGGTGAACCATTGTTTTCCAAATGACCAGTACATGAGGTTACAAAACCATATGCTGAGAGAAGGTCAATTCCGTGCGAGCCAGATGGTGAGTTTTAATGTAGCAGAGTGTGACAAGTTGGTTGGTGTAGTTTCGGATTCCTCATTACAACTGACCTTTAATTAATTAATTTATTTGAGATGGAGTCTTGCTCTGTCGCCCAGGCTAGAGGGCAGTGGAGCGATCTTGGCTCACTGCAACCTTTGCCTCTTGGGTTCAAGCAATTCTCATGCCTGAGCCTCCTGAGTAGCTGGGATTACAGATGCCCACCACTAGACCCGGCTAATTTATGTATTTTTAGTAGAGATGAGGTTTCACCATGTTGGCTGGGCTGGAAGTACGTTTGTTGAGTTTCTGTGACAGAGAAGATCCATACTTTCTGAGGGCTGTTAAATTCTGTCTTTCCCAACACATATCTGTGAGGCCTGATTTTCGTCTTATTTTCTTTCTTTCTTTTTGCTTTTTTTGAGACAGGATCTCATTCTGTCTCCCAAGCTGGAGCACAGGGGCGCAATCAGCCTCAACCTCCCAGGCTCAAGCAGTCTTCCTGCCTCAGCCTCCCATACAGCTGGAAGCACAGGTGCATGCCACCATGCCTGGCTAATTTTGTATATTTTGTAGAGATAGGGTCTCCCTATGTTAGCTAGGTTGATCTCCAACTCCTGGGCTCAAGCAATTCTCTGGCCTCAGCCTCCCAAAAGTGCTGGGGTTATAGGCATGAGCTACTGCGCTGGCTCTTCCTTTATTTCAACAAGAGTAAGGACAGAGTGCAGAAGCAGCAATGAGATCCCGGCTGTCTTCCATGAAGCTGGCCTTGGAGAATGTGCAAATACGTAAACAATGCCACGCTTCTTATTGATTTTAGGGGGGTAGAATATATATTTTTTTTCATTAAAAGTGTCTGTGTAAGCATTTAGTGGGTTTTTAATGACTTTAAAAAGACATAGCTTTTAGATTTCTCAGTTTTAGTTTCTAGTATAATAAATATTGATAGATATAACCCATATAAACCAAAGCTCTTTGGGGTCTTCAATAATTTTTAAGAGTGTAAAGGATCCTGAGACCAAAAATTTTAGGAATTGCTAAGCTGGGTGATAATAAAGAAATCATTCCGTTTTCTCCTTGGTTTTAAAAAATGCAGAAATCGGCTGGGCATGGTGGCTTACGCCTGTAATCTCAGCACTTTGGGAGGTCAAGGCGGGTGGATCACCCGAGGTCGGAAGTTTGAGATCAGCCTGAACAACATGGAGAAACCCTTCTCTACTAAAAAATACAAAATTAGTCAGGCATGGTGGTGCATGCCTGTAATCCCAGCTACTTGGGAGGCTAAGGCAGGAGAATTGCTTGAACCCAGGAGGCAGAGGTCTCAGTGAGCTGTGATTGTGCCATTGCACTCCAGCCTGGGCAGCCAGAGCAAAACTCCATCTCAAAAAAAAAAATCCAGCTCACCGACCAGCAGTCTCAGAACTGGAATTCTTCCTGCCTCCCTTCTCATCATGCTCCAGGTTTAGGATGGGGACAGAAGGAGAAAAGGTGACCATGTGTGGGCTTCGTTTCAGGCACCCTGCCTGACTTCATTACCACCAACACCCAGCATGACGATGCCCAGGAATCTTTCTTAAACTGCATGTCAGAGAACGCTCATTTCATTTCTTACTGTTTAACAAAACCATGAAGAGGAGAGGTTCTGGACAGGTGTTGGGACGGCATTGCTTTTCCATTTTTAGGGATCAAAAATTCAGTTGAGCTGAATGTTCCTCTTCCCAACTCCTGTGGTCACCCAAGATTTAGGGTCCAGGTTTACCGTAGCTGTGTACCAAAGATCTGTGGTCACGGTTTTCACTGGTTATATGTGCCGTGCCTGCATTGGCCTAGGTCTGCATTGTGTGATGTGCATGAAGCAGCTATCATTTCTGTGTCTAATATCTGGGAACCTGAGGGTTGTGTTGTGCCAGTGCAGGTCCACTGAGCACAGGAGGACAAGCTGTTAGTGCACAGACCCTGGAGCCCAAGGCCATGGTGATGAGTTCAGATCAAGTTATTTATACAGATCTCACAAGTTGAATTGAGAAAAGTAAAGGCAATTGCAGTTATGACGCATTTTGCATCCCTTTTGTGATGTGGTAATTGCCTAAAGATGACTTTTCTGGGCTGACATTTTCATTTTTTAGTAATACAATAAATCTCAGTCCTGCCTCTTAGTGACATCTTAAATCTTATGTTCAGCATTGTCATACCTCTCCACTGAGTGTCATGGTACAGCTGTGAGGGTCTGCACATTCTTTCTTCTAGGCACCTTTTGATGTCCCAGCAGACCCTGAGGAATGTGCCACCGATAGTGTTTGTTAAAGACAAGCAAAGTGCAACTCTAGCTGAGGTAAGGCTTTCAGAAGAACTTTTTAAGAAATTAAAATTTTAATTTTTTTATTAGAGACAGAGTCTTGCTATATTGCCCAGGCTGGTCTTGAACCCTTGGCCTCAAGTGGTCCTTCTGCCTCGGCCTCCCAAAGTGTTGGGATTAATAGGTGTGAGCCACTGGGCCCAGCTGATAATTAAGTTTTTATAACATAAACATTTATATGAGCAAAATTTTAAATTTAAGTTTTAAATGCTGAAAAGATAATGTACAGTTAAACAGATGAAACCACTCAGAAGGGAACAAATGAAAAGTAATGAAAGAAGGGTGCAAATGAAAAGGCTCCCCCTTGCTGCCGTGTCCCTGTTCCCAGCGGAGGTCCCCAGAGGTAATTGCTTTTTCTGGTTTGTATTGTTTTATGCTTATCACTATGGCTCTAATTAGTAAACACAGCCTCTGTTTCTTTGTGTGTAAAGGACACAGCCAGAGTTGCCCTCCCACGCTTGTTTCCCCCCCCCCACCTCCCGGCATGGATCTGTCTGCGGTCGTTTCACAGCATTGGGGCTTATGAGACTTAGGCCTGTCCTGTAACTATTAGTGCTTTTATCATTATTTTCCTTGCTCTAGAGTTGGGTTAACTATCAAGATTAAACATGTGTAAATATATACTTAGCTGGTTGGGAGTTACGTAGTTATTAAGGTATGTTATACCTTCAAAAAGTCAATAAGACATCAGCAAATAGTGTTTGTAGTATTATAGTTAGGTTATTGTTATTCACTGTAGGGCTAGACTGCATTTGGATCTGCAGAAGAAAAGGATCCAGTCTGACATTTTTGGGTTTTGTTGATCATTGTACAGGTAGCACTAAAAACATGATGCAAGTAACAAGCTTGGCAGATATGTGATTTCCCTTGCTAGAAGCAGAAACAAAGGAATGAAGTTACAGTCTCTGCCGTAAGGAATCAAGGACAGTTTAGCTCATGGCAGTGTGCTGTGAGTGTGCTGTGAGGGCATCAGCAAGGCATTCTCTGGGGAGGGCGTGCCAGTCTCTTTGTCGGAGCTCAGCACCCCAGGCTCCTGTCTTTGGGGAGGGTGATCCCATCAGGTGTGTGGGTTCCCTTCCAGAACAGTCACTGGACAGGGGAGGGCATGTGCTGTGTTTGAAGCAAGGCACACACAAGGCAGGTTGAGGACATCCCCAGAGGCAGGGGACAGGCAGGCAAGGGTTCGGGTGGAATGCAGTGTCCAGCAGGGTTTGTGGGCCTTGCCCTGTTTTGGGTAGCATCCCATGTGCCCGGATGAGGAGTAGTTTTCTCTTGTTTAGGCTCCCAGCTTTGTGACTGTCCCTATCATTTTTTGCCGTGTCTTACTGGGAGGCCTTTGTCCCCCCAAGCACACACATTCTGTGGTAAAACCAAAGCATTTTACAAAACTACCTTAGAAACTAGTTAACAGTTAGTTGTTTAATTCAAGTAACATTTAACTGGTTTCTTCATACATTTCACTAACATTTACAAGTCTAAAATGTAGTTTTAAAAAAGCTTCACATTGTTATCAGAGAAAATGTGTTGTTAAAGTAACAATAAGGTATTTGAAAGCACAGGCTACTGAACAGATCCTAAGTATTTGGGAAGAGTCAATAGAAGCAATTATGCAAAGTCTAATCAAAAGTTCAGTGGTTAAGGCAATACAGGAAGGTGCAACGCTGATGTTATGTGCAGCCCAGCTCTAAGTATGACGGTGGGAATGTGGCTAACTGGTTTACCCTCTGTGTTCCTCTGCAGATCGATCAGTTACTGGCAGTCGCAGACTTTGGACCTCCGGATCAAAGAGACGACTTTTTGCGAAATGAATTCAGGTGATGCATATGGACATATGTTTTGATTCCCTGGGGTAGATTCCTAGGCATGGAATTGCCGTTTTCCACAGCAGCTGCGCAGTTTCACATCCCCAGTAGCCTGCATGGTCCCCTTGATACTTGTCCCCAGGGCCAGCAGTCCACGTTCACAGGCTGTGCGGTGGCCTGGCCACGTTTACACAGTGAGGGCTCAGTGGTCACCAGAAGTGTCTGCCCTGACTCCTCAGTGAGGAGAGGGTCTCTTGTCCTCTTCAGTCACTCACCACATTGTTACTGAGTGCCTACTGTGTGCCAGGCCCTGGTCCAGCACTTAGGCTGCAGCTGTCTTTGGAATCTGCATTTCACTAGGGGAGGCCGACAGGAAGCAGTAAACATTCACAGATGGGTCAGTCATATGTGAGGAGCGGAGGAGAGGAAGGTGAGGCTTGGGAGAGCAGGTCAGGGGCGTGGAAGTTTGACCAGTGTGTGTACACACACACACAACTTTTCCAGACATGTACTGGAAACTGACAGAGGCTGCAGGTACTGAGGTGTTTGTGGAGGGCCCCATTCCCGGCATGCAGCTGCTAGAGCAGGCCTTGCCTGTGGGCCTTATACAGCAGCTTTGACATCGCCTGGGCACCTGCCAGAGTCGGGGTTAACCGGCCTGCCTGGTGCATCCCTGAGCTCAAAGCAAAGCTCCACACTGTGGCAGGCCTGCCCTGACTGGGTCAGTAAGGGGCAGTGTGGTGGCAGCAGGTCAGGAAGCTGAGCCCAGAGTTTTGGAGACTTTTCAGAGTGGAGCATTGGAGGATACATGGCTGTGACATGGCTCTTCTTAGGTGTTGTTCACCAAGAATAGACTCTTCATGAAGGTTGATGAGTGGCAGACCTGATATGCCACCTGTGATTCTGTCAGTTTAACTGATCTGAGGCACTGGCCATGCTTGGAGAAAAAAGCTGCAAATGCATTTTTTTTTTCCCCGGATGGAGTCTTGTTCTGTCATCCAGGCTGGAGTGCAGTGGTGCGATCTCGGCTCACTGCAACCTCCGCCTCCGAGTTTTAAGTGATTTTCCTGCCTCAGCCTCCTGAGTAGCTGAGTGTTACAGGCGCCCGCCATCACGCCTGGCTAATTTTTGTATTTTTAGTAGAGATGAGGTTTCATCATGTTGGCCAGGCTGATCTTGAACTCCTGACCTTATGATCTGCCCACCTCAGCCTACCAAAGTGCTGTGATTACAGGCATGAACCACTGTACGCGGCGCAGATGCATTTAATGCCTACAGGACAGGTGCATCTAGACTGTGCTGGCCAAATCCTTCTGGTGCTGGAGAATGCCAAAACCAAAACCCACTTTCCTTCATTCCTGTCTCCAATCACCCTCAGATAGACTCTCGGGAGGGTTCACAAGCGAGCAGATGTAGGAAGTGTGAGGTACTGTTGTGTTGTGGCGACAGCACTGGATTGGGGGCTTGGTTTGTGCTTTATGTGAAGGCCCCTCTTCTCCCTTCCCAGGAACCCTGATGCCCCACAACCCTGCGGCACCACAGAGCCTGCCATAAGCTCCAGTCTGTGTGGGATCGATCACGAAGCACTCAACAAGCAGGTTATGGAGTACAAAAGGAGGAAAGATAAAGGGCTTGGGGGCCTGGTGTGGCAGGGGCAGGTGGCTGAGCTGACAGTGCAGATGAAAAAGGGAAGGAAGAAGGCCAAGCCCAGCCTGGAGCAGGACAGCTCCCTCAAGAGTTACCTGTTGGGAAAGGAGGGCGAAGATGACCTGGACCTGGGTGGCGCCCTGGAGTACGAATGCTACGCCCCGGACACAGAGGAGTTGGAGGCTGAGAGAAGAGGTAGTATAACAGAGGATGACGATGGCTGCAGAGCAAGGGGGGAGTAGATGGTGTTGTGTCAGCTCTGCCCATCCCATGTTTGCAGGGAAAAGCGTTGGCACACGATGCAGCATGTGGCTTCATTGAGGCAGTTGATGGAGTTAAAACCATCTGCTCTTCTGTCGCTTGGACATTTTCTAGCTTTTCCATGTATCTAAACACAATTTGCTACAGAAAAGTCAGTTGTTTTTTACCCCCGTACACTATATGTGATTAAAAATAAAGGGCCATATTATTACAGATTCAAAAAGAAAATGGTAAAAGTGTCTCTGAGATGCTGGCATGGCCACCTCCACCTGCAGAGCCCTGCCAGGTGCCAATGAGTTCTTGGCCCAAGGGGTCAGACCACAGCAGTGGCCGGGATGAGAACTGAACCTGCAAACCTGGGGAGAGCAGAGGGTCCCCAGAGTCTCCCAACACCCCCAGAGCTGCGGAGTAGGCACATGGCACTGGGGCTTCGTCTCTGGCTGGCCTCTTCAGCACAGCTTTGTGCAACGGGTTCCACCAGGTTCAGGCCATGGTTGGGCAGAAAGTGAGTTGGCAGCTTTGCTGCTCAGGCTTCCTGGGTGACCCTGGCTCTTACCATAGTTCCATCACACCTGAAGTAGTAACACTTTTCCCTTGGTGGCTATGGCCACCTAGTGTATTTTCTAATCCATCCAAATATGCAGCATGCTTGGTCTTTGCCTTCTAAAGAGTGTGTGACTCTGAGACACAGGCTGTAAAGGCATCACTCCTACTGAATTCTGTGTGTCACCTCTAACACAAGGGTTCATTTTGCTGTTTATCCAAAGAGAAAACACAGATGCTGTCCCTTGTCGGCTACTATTTAGCTCGGCTTCCCTCTTGATGCCCCAGCCTCTCAGCTGTCCAGTTCTAAATTCAGAATTCTCTAAATTCTATCAGGTTCTGTACCATGAGTCAGTGTCATCCCTCCAAGCCCTGGCTTTTTGCTGGTGCAGTGGGGCTGTGAGAATCAAGATGGCACACGGAAAGCATCTGTCCCAGGGTCTGCACATGACAGGTGCCCACGGTGCGGGAGCAGGATCTGTGGAAGCAGCAATGGCTTTAGTTGCTGTGCTCCTGCCAGCCTCCTCCCCGAAAAGGAGAAGTGTCCAAGGGATGGCAGACCCGCAGCACTGAGCAGCTTGCTGTGCTGACCACTGGATCTAGGCCACGTGCTGCAGACGGTGGCCATGGGTGAGTGATGCGGCCACTATCCAGAAAGGTGCGTGTGCGCCATGTGGTGTGGGAACTGTGGGAGATGCTGCTGCACGATGCTGACTTCCTTGTTTTTCTTTTCATTTGTGCTCTGGGGCTAAGCTGTGTATAAGTCATCAAAGGGCAGAAGCAAGATTTTTCTTTTCAGATCTAGGAAATTATTTGTTTATACTCCACATTCTTCCTGTATCGGGATGGGGAGGCCACTGCCTCAGGCCCCTTGGAAGGATTTAAGACAATTTGTAAGGATAGATGAAACCCCACATGACGGTATGAGTAGGAGAGAAAGAAAAAAAGGGGACCAGAAATTAGACTCCGAAGTGTACACCACACATGAAGGCTCATGCCTTTCTTACACCATGAGCCAAATGTTTAGCTCTAGGGTTTCTGGTAGCCAGTTAAGGGGTATATGAGTCTGTGGTTAATCATTATATAGGTCAGCATAGTGAGGTGATACTGCAGTGACAAACGGCAAATCTCCCTGGCTTAAAACAACCGGTTTGCTTCCTGCTCTTGGTAAGAGACCCTCATGGGCTGGGGTCAGGCCAAGGCATTTTGTATCTGATGTTCGCGGAACATGGCTATGTGAATTCATTTGTGTACAGGAGACCGCGCCATCCTGATGTTGGAAATGCATGGTGATGATTACAAGCACAACATCTTTAAAAATGTTTTTGTAGGCCGGGCGCCGTGGCTCATGCCTGTAATCCCAGCACTTTGGGAGGCCAAGGCGGGCGGATCACGAGGTCAAGAGATTAAGACCATCCTGGCCCACATGGTGAAACCCCGTTTCTATTAAAAATACAAAAATTAGCTGGGCGTGGTGGTGCGCACCTGTAGTCCCAGCTACTTGGGAGGCTGAGGCAGGAGAACTGCTTTAACCCAGGAGGCGGAGGTTGCAGTGAGCTGAGATTGCGCCACTGCCCTCCAGCCTGGTGCCTGGAAACAGAGGGAGACTCTGTCTCAAAAAAAAAAAAAAACAAAGCAGTTTTCGTATTTCCCTAGCAAGATAATGTCAGGTTGTGAGGCTCTTGTACTTGACCATGATGACTCCATGAGAAAACAGCAGAACACCAGCTTTGCAGGTGCATCCACGGCACGGCTGGGCTGGGAACAGGACCAATGTTTGCACCAGCGCTTGAGAGTTCCACGCGAGGGATTCACATTGCAGCACCACCTGTGGAAGTCAGGCCCTGGAGCACCTGAACTGAAATGCTGCAAGGGGACTCAAAATGGAGACTGAGCCAGGCATGCCACATGTGGGAGGCTGGGGTGAGAGAATTATTGCATTGAGAAACTTGGGGCCAGCCTGGGAAGCATAGCAAGACCCTGCCTCAAAAAAAAAAAGGAGATTGACTCAAATTATAATGACACATTAAAAATGTACAAATAGTTCTTACATGGAGATCTCAAAAAAAACCCTACAACCTCATTTACATTTATGTCACTTCTGAAAAATATACACAGGTTTACAGTCTTATCTGAAATCCTCAGGGCCTGGGCAGCATGTTGCACCAAAAGCGTTAAGATTTACGCAGGTAAATACTGAGTGGCTTAATGAAGGAAGGCCCTTGGGGAAAAGATGACAGTGCTAACAAGAATGGGAGTAAAAGCTACCGCGTGCCAGCGCGCACGGGTGCCAGACACTGTTGAGCCTGTCTGTGCACAAACTCATTTCTCACAGCCACCCCATGAGGTGGGTGCCGGCAGCCGCATTCTACGGATGAAGCTGCCGAGCTTTGGAGGGACTCAGGAACTTGGCTGAGGCATTCAGGACTGGGACTGTCATGACAAAGGTTCCACTGTTCTCCATGTGCTCCTTGGGGTCTGGGCCTTATGGCATGGAGGAGACTGGTCACCCACTTCTTCCTTGCTAACTGGAATCCAGTTGGTTAGCAAATGTTCACGGACCTTGGTAGATGCAAGGTCCTCCCTCAAAGCCTAGACGTCAAGGTACCTCCATTCTTTTTGTTTTTGAGACAGGGTCTCACTCTTACCCAGGCTGGAGTGCAGTGGCGTGATCATGGCTCATTGCAGCCTCGACCTCCCAGGCTCAAGCGATCCTCCCGACACAGGCTCCTGAGTTCTTGCCAACACTGAGTGTAGAAATGGGCACTTTGGCCTGTGAAAAGTGACTGCCCCTTTTCCTGCCTCTCAACACTTGCTTCAAAATGTGCCAGTGAGGTGTGAGACGGCAGAGAAAGCTGGGCCCGGACATCTGAGCCATGAATGAGTTCCTCCAGTTTCCTGCCCCTTTTCTTCTGTTGGGTGGGATGATGAGGCTCTTTATTGTTTAAGAGAAATTCACTTAGTCCTTTTGTTAGTTGCAAGGGAAGCATCCTGACAAATAAAATCACTGAGAATTCCCCAATTGAAATCCAGATGTGGCAGGGATAGGTATGAGGTTAACTCATTATTAGACATTAACACCCAGAGGTAGTGAGTTTATCAGAGAACAGCCTGTCACTTTGGAAAGCAGAGACTGAGGCAGGTGCATAGGGGCCACAGCAGAGTAAAGACAGAGTCTACCATGCAGGATGCGTCACAGGTCAGGCATCGCTGAGTGCTTTGTGTTAACCTGCTCCCTGCCCCCAACTTGGGAAAGGTGTTAAACAAGAAGAGAATGCCCTAAATGGTGTCCTTTGCATACACAATGCATCTGATGTGCCCAGGCTATGTTCTAGCAATGTTATTGTGACAGAACAGGTTGTTGCCATCAATTCGTCTCAGGTTCCTTCTAGCACATCTGACAGCAACTAGTGTCTAGAGCCATGAGGACAGAGACCAGAAGAGACAAAAAGGAGTGGGCAGAGGGAGGGGAAGGCAGAGTTAGGCCTAGAGAGCCCCAGGCTGCTGCCCCAGACCTCCACGCCAGTGCCAGATGTTATATTGGTATCTCACAGCAGTCTCGCAAAGTTGTTCTCATTTTTCAAATAAGAAAACTGAGGCCCAGGGAGCGGTGAAGTGCCTGCAGGGGATCTAACCAGCTGTCGGCTCAGTGCCCCCTACAAAGTGGAGTAGGAGCGCATTTCAGAGAAAACTGGCTTAGGCTTCTCTGTTTCTGGTGTGGTCTTCCCTACGAGCAGGTTAGGGACATGAAAGCTCACCCCCTCCTGAATGGGTCCACTCCTGGGGATTGCCGCAGCGCCCCAGATGACATGCATGCACACTAAACACCCAGCAGTTTGGGAGGCACTGATCGAGTGAAGTCCGCCAGTCAACCTTGTGAGCTTTCTCCAAGCACCTGTCACTGTTAAACTGCTGATGAAATGTGAAATGACTTCACAGGTTTTCAATCTGATAAGCTGTCCTCTGTCACTGTCTCTTACCTTGTTAGTGTTGGTCAGTGGTTCTCAGAGTTGAGGGCACGTTCCCTGGGGGCTCATAAAACCAGACTGCTGGCCCCTTCAAGCTTCTGGTTCGCTGTTCCTTGGTAATGCGGATGGCCCAGTAAGCAATTCTACAAACATTCGAACATTTTGACATAGAGAAGGGAACTTCATCACCCCTTGTAGGCCCCCAGAAAACAGGACCCAATATCCGGTGCAATGCCTGTCAGCCTCAGCTGTGCGTCCGAAACACCTGCATGCTGTCTGAAGACACCTGGGCCTGGAGATGGGCCAGAGCCACTGTGGTAGTCTGAGTATGAGGCCAGTGTTAGAACTCCGCTCTTCAGGTGACTTCCCTGGGTTGACTTTTTTCCAGTGTTACCTTTAGTACAGAATCTCTTGCTCCTGTAAGGGCCTGAAACCCTCTGTTAAGAATATAAGTCCACTTTTCCTCCTCACTCCATTTGTTCAGAAGGAAAACCTGGTTTTACATCAGAAACTTCAGGTACTTTGAAAATCTGTCAGCTACCTTGAAGGAGAGAGGGCTTGAGTCTATTTTGGGGCAAGAATGAGGGGACAGAGGGGTAGGGAGAAGGGGCAGAGCAAGAGGAAGGACAGGCCTGTGCCACCCAGGCCAGGGTAAAGGGAGCAGAGACCTTTCGGTTACTGGCTTGTGACAGTGGAAGGGAGGGAACCGGGGAGGACAGGGATCATGCCACTGCACTCCAACCTGCCAACAGAGCAAGACTCCGTCTCAAAAAAACAACTTAAATTTATTTTTAATTTTCATGGGCACATAGTAGGTGTATGTATTTATAGGGTACATGAGATGTTTTGATAGAGATGCAATGTGAAAAAGCACATCTGTTGGGGGGGCTAGGGGAGGGACAGCAGGGGGTGGGGAGGTTGGAGAGAAGTAACATGGGGAGAAATGCCAGATACAGGTGACGGGGGGATGGAGGCAGCAAACCACATTGCCCTGTATGTACCTATGCAACAATCCTGCATGATCTGCACATGTACCCCAGAACCTACAGTACAGAGAAAAAGGACATCATGGAGAATGGGGCACGCATCCCCTCAAGCATTTATCCTTTGTGTCACAAACAATCCAATTATATTCTTTTAGTTATTTTAAAACATACAGTTAAATTATTATTGATTATGGTCACCCTCCGGTGCTGCTCCTCCACTGTGGACTCAAAGATCGTAAATGTGTGTGGACGCTGTATTTCTAAAAATAATTTTATAGTTTCTTTTTACAGAAGGAATATATATTATTTGTTAAAAATGTAAAACCAACAGAACAAAGGAAACAAAAGCCCCATGTAGTCTCAGCTCCAAGACACTCACTGTTAAATTTTGGTGTCGAGCCAGGTGCAGTGGCATGTGCTTGTAGTCCCAGTACTCAGGAGACTGAGGCAGGAGGATCAGGTGCAGTCATTGTGCTTGCAGTACTTGAGTCTGGGACTCAAGTGAGTCTGGGAGTTGGAGGCTGAAGCACAACCTGTGAATAGTCACCCCACTTCAGCCTGGGCAACAGAGTGAGGCCCTGTCTCAAATAAATAAATAAATAAATAACAGAATTTTTTTTTTTTTTTTTTTTTTGGGCTCACACCTGTAATCCAAGCACTTTGGTGGCCAAGGTGGGTGGATCACCTGAGGTTGGGAGTTCGAGACCAGCCTGACCAACATGGTGAAACCTCTTTTAATAAAAAATAAAAAAAAAAAATAAACAGAATGTTAAATAAGCATGAGGCCCCCATGCCCACAGGGACAGCAGCTTGAGAGGCCAGCCCTGACGTCAGTTAATCCTCAGGCCTTTTTGAGGTGTGCCATTTGCCCCACGGATGTCCTTTATGGCAAAAGGTCTGGTCCAGAGGCACTTGTTATGTTTACTTGTCACTCTCAATCCCATGCCCTGGAACAGCTCTTGGGCTTCCTCGAGCCTTCATGGCCCTGATTTTGAGGAGTGTAGCCATTATTTTGTGGAGTGTTTCTAAGTTTGGGCTTGTCTCCTGTTTTCTCATGATTATATTTAGGACTTGTTTTTTTGGCAGGAACATCACAGCCGTGATGCTCTGCTGTCAGTGTTGGGCTGTACGTTCCTGGTGATGTCCACAATGATGAACTGAAGAAAGGGGTGTCTGTTGGGCTTCTCCCTGTGAAGTTACTCTTAAGTATGTCTTTTTTGAAACAAATGAAAAGAGAGACACAAGACACCAAAACCTCTGGTATGCAATAAAAGCAGTGGTAAAACAAGTTTATAGCATTAAATGCATACATCAAACATAGAGATCACAAATTAACAACCTAACATTGCACCTCAGGGAAATAGAAAAATAAGAACAAATAACAAACCAAAATCAAAGCTAGCAGAATAAATAAAAAATATGAGGGCAGAACTAAATGAAGTTGAGACCAAAAGAAAAATACAAAGGATCAATGAAATGAAAAGTTGGTTTTTTGAAAAAAGGAAACAAAATTGTTGACTGATAGCTAGATTAACCAAGAAACAAAACAGAAGATACAGATAAGCACAGTCAGAAATAAAAATGGAGGCAATACAACTAACACCATAGAAATACAAAAGATCATCAGAGACTACTGTGAATATCTCTATGTTTACAAACTAGAAAACCTAGAGGAAACGGATAATGCCTGGAAACAAAAACAGACTCCTAAGGTTGGACCAGGAAGAAACAGAAATCCTGAACAGGCCAATAGTGAGTGGTGGGATTGGATCAGTAATAAAAAGACTCTCCCAACAATAACAAAAAAGCCCAGGACCAGAGAGATTCATAGCCAAGTTCTACTAGACATACAAAGAAGAATTGGTATCAATCCTACTGAAACTGTTCCAAAAAATCAAGAAGGAGGAAATCCTCCCTAACTCATCCTACAAAGCCAGTATCACCCTGATACCAAAGCTAGGCATACAACCAAAACAACTACAGGCCAATGTCCCTGATGAACTTTGGTGCAAAAATCCTGAGTGAAATACTAGCAAACCAAATCCAACAGTACATCAAAAAGGTAACACCACAATCAAGTGAGTTTTATTTCAGGGATGTAAGGATGGTTTAACATACACAAAAGAATAAATGTGATTCACCACATACACAAAAACAAAAACCATGGCCAGGCATGATGGCTCATGCCTGTAATCCCAGCACTTTGGGAGGCTGAGGCAGACAGATAACTTGAGATCAGGAGTATGAGACCAGCCTGGCCAACATGGGGAAACCCCATCTCTACTAAAAATATAAAAATTAGCTGGGCATGGTGGCACACATATGGGAGGCTAAGGCAGGAGAATTGCTTGAACGTGGGAGGCAGAGGTTGCAGTGGGCCGAGATCTCACCACTGCACTCCAGCCTGGGTGACAGAGCAAGACCTTGTCTCAAAAAAAAAAAAATCTGAGAAAATTAAATTTTCTGTTTGCTCATGATATGATCTTATATCTAGAAAACCCTGAAGACTCCTCCAAAGGACTTAGATTTGATAAATGATTTCAGTAAAGTTTCAGGATAAAAAATTAATAAAAATAAGTAGCATTTCTATACACCAATAATGATCAAGCTAAGAACCAAATCAAAGAAATTCCATTTATAAAAACTATAAACAAACAAAATCCTAAGAATGCATTTGACCAAGGAGGTGAAAGACCTTTACAAGGAGAACTTCAAAACGCTGATGAAAGAAATCATTGATGACACAAACAAATGGAAAAACATCTCATGCCTATGGCGTGGAAGAATCAGTATTGTTGAAATAACCATATTGCCCAAAGCAATCTACAGATTCGGTGATATTCCCATCAAATTACAAATGTCATTTTTCACATAATTAGAAAAAAATTCCTAAAATTTATATGGAACCATAAAAGAGCCCAAATAGCCAAAAACAATCCTAAGCAAAAAGAACAAAGTGGCAGCCATTGCATTACCTGACTTCAAATTATACTAGAAGGCTATAGTAACCAAAACAGCATGATACTAGTATAAAAATAGACACACAGATCAATGGAACACAATAAAGAACCCAGATAAAACCACTTACCTACAACCAACTGATCTTTGACAAAGTTGACAAAAATACATACTGGGGAAAGGACATTCTGTTTAATAAATGATGCTGGAAAAATTGGACAGCCATATGTAGAAGAATGAAACTGGACCCTATCTCTCACCATATTAAGAAATTAAGATGTATTATGACAAACGTAAGACCTCAAACTATAAAAATCGTAGAAGAAAACCTAGGACAAACTCTTCTGGTCATTGGTCTAGGCAAACATTTATGACTAAGACCTCAAAAGCAAATGCAACAAAAACAAAAATGGACAAATGGGACTCTAAAAAGTTTCTGCACAGCAAAAGAAATACTCAACAGAGTAAACAGACAACCTATGGAATGGGAGAAAATATTTGCAAACTATGCATCTGACAAAGGACTAATGTTCAGAATTTACAGGGAACTCAACGAGAAAAAAAACAACCTCATTAAAAAGTGGGCAAATGACATGAACCAGAAATTTTTCAACATACAAGCAGCCAACAAAATATGAAAAAAGTGCTGAACTTCACTAATTAACAGAGAAATGCAAATTAATACCACAATGAGATGCCATCTTACACCAGTCAGGGTGGCTACTATTAAAAAGTCAAGAAGCAACAGATGTTGGTGAGGATGTGGAGAAAGGAAATACTTATACTCTGTTGATGGGAATGTAAAATTAGCACGACCTCTATGGAAAACAGTGTGGAAATTTCTCAAAGAACTAAAAATAGAATTACCATTCAACCCAGCAATCCCACTACTGGGTATCTACCCAAAGGAAAAGAAATCATTATATTAAGAAGACACATGCAGTCGTGTGTTTATTGCAGCACTATCACAATGGCAAAGTCATGGAATCAAGTTAGGTGTCCCTCAATGGATGATTGGATAAATAAAATGTGATTTATATAAAAATACTAGAAGAATTTAGAATATATGTATACACACACACACACCATGGAATACTGTAAGAATAAAATGTTTTTTGCAGCAACATGGATGGAACTGGAGGCAGAAACAGAAAGCCATGTTCTCACTTATTAGTGTGAGCTAAACAATGTTTACACATGGACATAGAGGATAGACATTGGAGCTCCAAAAGGTGGTTGGGTAGGAGGGGCATAAGAGATGAGAAATTACCTATTGGGTACTATGTACACCATTTGGGTGATGGTTACACCAAAACCTCAGACTTCACCACTGCGAGATATATCCATGTAACAAAAATTCACTTGTACCCCTAAACCTACTTTTCTACGTATTTCTGTGGAGCTATTTACAGACTATGTACATGTATATTCCTTATCAAACTTTCTTTTTATTTGACTGTTTAATCAGCCTGACTCCAAGGTTTCCTAGTTTATTCAATCATTATATTCTGTTATTATGTTAATTAATTTTTTAGAGATGGAGTCTTGCTACGTTACTTAGGCTGGTCTCAAACTCTTGGGCTCAAGCAATCCTCCTGCCTCAGCCTCCCAAGTAGCTGGGATTGCAGGTGCACACTGCCATGCCCAGCTAGTTAATTTATCTTCATGCTTAAATTGTCCTCAGTTTGGCAGAGGAGAAACTGTATTAGTTTCCTGTAGGTGCTAATTACCACAAGTTCAGTGGCTGAAAACAGAAGTTTGCTGTCTCACACTTCTAAAGGCCAGACAACAAAAATCAAGGTGTCAGCAGGGCTGCATTCTCACCTCAGGCTCTGGAAGAAATTCTTTCCTTGTTTCTGACAGCTTCTGGTAGCCTCAGGCATTTCTTGGTTTGTGAATGTCATTGTTATTTTTGGAGGTACAAGCAAATATGTGTATGTGTTTGTATTTCTTTCTTGCAAGGCAGCACATGATGCATATTGTTCTGGATGCTGCTCTTTTCACTTTGCATTATATCCTGAGTCTCGGTATCAGCAGATAGTGTCCTTTGAGTTACCGTATGGAGTAATTTCCTTAGTCCAGTACACCTTTGCTCACACCCTTTTTCTTTGTACCATTAAATTGTCAAGTATATTGCATTTCTATACATTATAGGCTGAACAATACATTATATATACATTGTTTTGTACAATTTCATTTTAAATCATTTACGTGATGAGAGAAGAAAATACAAATTTATACTGTATTTTATAATTACATGATTAACTTTACTGGTACTCTTTGTGGATTCAGATTTTCATCTGCAGGGCAGACCCCCAGCCCTCTTTTAGCCTGAAGAACTTCCTTTAGTATTTTTTGTAAGGCAGGTCTTCTAGCAGTGAATTATCTCAGTTTTTGTTTATCTAGGAAAGTCTTTATTTCACTTTTATTTTTTTAAGGTAGCTTTGCTGGATGTAGGATTCTTGAGTGACAGGTGTTTTTTCTTTGAACACTTTGAATATGTTATCCCACTGCATTCTGGCCTGCATTATTTCTGCTGAGAAGTCAGCTGTTAATCTTGTTGAGGGTTCCTGCCTTATTTTTCTCTTGCTGTTTTCAAGACTTCTTGTCTTTGCCTTTTGGCATTTTTATTATGATGTGTCTTTGGAGTTTTTCAAGATGTATAGATTTGTGTAGATTATTGAGTTTTTGTTGTTAATTTTGGGAAATTTTAGGCCATCATTTCTTTGAATATTTCTCTTCTCCTTTCTCTTTCCTCTCCTTCTTTCCATCATATGTATGTTGGTGCATTTAAAAATGTCCCACATTTCTCTGAGGCATCATTCATTTTTCTTTTCTTCTGATTGCATGATCTCTATTGATCTATTTTCTTTTTTATTTTATTTATTTATTTAGAGGCAGGGTCTCTGTCACCCAGGCTAGAGTACAGTGGTATGATCACAGATTACCACAACCTCAATATCATGGGCTCAAGTGATCTTCCTGCCTCTGCATTTCAAGTAGCTGAGACTACAGGCATGCACCACCACACCTGACTAATTTTTTTATTTTTTGCTGAGACAGGGTTTTGCTATTAATGTGGTTTGGTTCTGTGTCCCCACCCAAATCTCACCTTGGATTGTAATAATCTACACATGTCAAGGGATAGGACAAGGTGGAGATAATTGAATCATGGGGGTGGTTTCCTCCATACTGTTCTTGTGATAGTGAGTGAGTTCTCACAAGATCAGATGGTTTTATAAGGGGCTTCCACTTTTGCTCAGTTCTCATTCTCTCTCCTGCTGCCCTGTGAAGAGGTGCCTTCTGCCATGATTGTAAGTTTCCTGAGGCCTCCCCTGCCATGCGGAACTGTGAGTCAATTAAACCTCTTTTCTTTATAAGTTACCCAGTCTTGGGTGTTTCTCTATAGCAGTGTGAGAATGGACTCATACAGCTGTGTTGCCCAGACTGGTCTTGAACTCCTGGCCTGAAGTGATCTTCCCACCTTGCCTCCCAAAATGCTCGGATAACAAGCACGAGCCACCATGCCTGGCCTGATCTATTTTCAAATTTCCTAGTTCTTTGGCCAGGTGAAATGTATTGTTGAGCCCTTCTAGTGAAGTTTTACTTAGAATATTATACTTTCCGTCTCCAGAATTTCCATTTGCTTCTGTTTTATAATTTCTGTGTCATTATTGCTATTCTGTATTTGATTCAGTGTTGTCACATATCTCCTTTTGTCATGATTTCTTTTAGTTCTTTGGACAAATTGTAATGGCTACTTTGTAGGCGTTTTCTGTTGAGTCTGACATCTGATCACTCTCACAGGGAGTTTCTGTTGTCTGCTTTATTTCTGGTTTATAGGTCATGCTTTCCTGTTTCTTGGTATGTGCTGTGATCTTTTGGAAAGTGGACATTTTAGATTAGGGTTCCTAACCCCTGGGCTGTGGGTTAGCACAGCAGGCGCTGAAGGGCGGGTGAGCAAGCGTTACCATCTGAGCTTCACCTCCTGTCTGATCAGTGGCAGCTTTAGGTTCTCATAGAAGCATGAACCCTGTTGTAAACTGTGCATGGGAGGGATCTAGGTTGCATACTCCTTATGAGGATCTAATGCCAGGTGATCTGAGGTGGAACAGTTTCATTCCAAAAGCATCCCCTAACCCCTTCCCAGTCTGTGGCAAAAATTATCTGCCACAAACCAGTCCCTGGTGCCAAAACGGTTGGGTACTGCTGTTTTAGATGATATATGTAGCAGCTCTGGTTATGAACCCTCTCTCTAGGCTGGTCATTGTAATTTACTTATTTGTTTAGTGACTGGCTGGCTTATGTTACTGGAATCTGCCAACGGGCAACCCCAAATTCCAATGTTAAATATGTAATGTTGTTCCTCGGGGGACTCAGCCGTGGGCATGTCCACAGTCACCCTGGGATTTAGTGGAGCTCTCCTTTGATCAGGGCATGGCTCACTTTTACTCTCTTTTCCTGGCCATACCCAGCTAGACCAGATCCACTAAGGGCTCTAGTGTTTTAACAACACTCTGGGTTATAAATCACCCCACACTGTAAACAGTCAAATTCAGGATCCTTTGAAGGGCAGTTCCTGAGGCCTGTGTTTGGGATTTGTTTTGAACTCAGGCCGGCTCCTCTGAGCTGTCTCTTTTAGCAATTCTCTTGGGCAAACTAGCAGGTCTGCAGCGAGCCTGCATCTGCTTTTTCCCTTTAGCTATCACCTGCAGTTTTTGAGCGTGCCCTTGGGCTTGTACCTCCCCACACTGTTTCAGTGAAATCAGTTCCTTTGGGAAGAGATTCGGAGTTATCTGTTTTACAGCCTGCTCTCTCCAGGCAAAATCCCTGGAGCTTGGCGGATGGTGGGGAGGGAACCCTGGCAAGCTTCTTTTTGGGCGACACCCATCATCAGTCACCTAGAAATTGAGATTGGGAGGTGGGGGGTGGGCAGTAGCCTGAGGTCTTCTTGGCTTGCCTCTCACAACCCCATCACAACCCCAGTATTTTTAGTGCCCAGTGCCCAAGAGCTTTCATCCCACAGGCAGAAGCCAGTGTGGAAGGGGGCTCTGCCCTTCCCAGGAGGGAGCCCTATCGCAGCCGGGGAAGCCCTGGCTGCCGTGCGTGTGTGTGTGTGTGTGTGTGTGTGTGTCTGTGTCTGTGTGTAGGAAATACAAGCCTCTGCACATATCCCTGTGTTTCCAAAACAGCACGAGTGCTCGCCTCTCCACAGGTGCATGGGTGGGACCCTACAGACAGGGACAGGGAGACTGGCCATCCCTCTCGGGGAGAGTCTTGAGGTGGGGGTGGGTGACTGGCCTCTCCAGGGTTCTCAGTGCCAGATCCCAGAGTGTGGGGACTGCAGCATACTGAGCCCAGCCCCTGGCTCTGCAGAGCAGACCCCCAGCTGTTGGCCCCATGTGTGGACCCCTGTGGGTGCAGCTAGGAGAGACGGGAGCTGTGTGACCCATGTTTTATAGGAAATTGTCCTCATCTTTTCCAGTGCATTTGTCAAAACCACAGCTTTATGCACACCCAAAGCGTAGCACCACCAAAACAAGAAAGCAAGACACCTTCCTCCCTGGGATCCCCTCAGGGCCTGCAGCCTGCCCTCTTGAGGTGATCAGCGCCTTTCCTGGGAGACTCAGGGCTGCCCATGGGGTCTCAGCTTCCTCTTAGCTTCCCCAAGCACACAGTGCTGAGGGCTGGACCATGGATGATTGGGGTTTTCTGGGATTTTAGAAATTCTTACATGTGGCCTAAGGGGGAAGGGAGAAATGAAGCCACCATGAGAATGTCTGGGTCCTCTTTCAGCCAGCTGTTCAAGTGGTATTTACAGTGTTTTTTATTCACCTCACAGTGTTTCTAAGAATATGCTTCTAACGTGCAGCTTCTGACAAACAGCAAGAGATAAATGTTCATGGGTTTCTGGTCTGCATGAAGGGTGTCCTGCAGGAAGAGGGGGTGAAGGGGCCCTGTTTCTGCAGGTGGACGGGGGCTCCCTGCAGGTGAGAGAGAGGGTGGTGACTTGAGATGTGTTTTACATTTAAGTATTATAATTTATCTTTATTATTTGCATTTCATGGTGCTTACTCAGCATTGGGCAGCATAGATACAGCTGTTACTCTAAGTGTCAGCAAACCCAGTGTCTTATTTTTAAGTGAATGTGTTACAGGAAAGGGGTCCTGATCCAGACCCCAAGAGAAGGTTCTTAGATCTCGTGCAAGAAAGAATTCAGGGCGAGTCCATAGAGTAAAGTGAAAGCAAGTTGATTAGGAAAGTAAAGGAATAAAGAAAGGCTACTCCATAGACAGAGCTGCCCTGAGGGCTGCTGGGTGCCCATTTTTATGGTTATTTTTTGATTATATACTAAACGGGCATGGATTATCCGTGTCTCCCCTTTGTAGAGCATATAGGGTAACTTCCTATATGGAAACCCCTATTCAAGATGGAATTGCTCTGGTTCAAATGCCTCTGACATTTCCCGCCTCCCTTTTACCAGAGAACCCTTAATCCTAAGAGTTGCAGAGGGTCAAAGATCCATCTTCTGTAACTTCTTCAGGCCGAATGAGGCGATTATATTCCTATTAGGTCTCTTGCATTCAGGGTAGAGAGGAGCTCAGTCAGAAAGATTCAGTATGGCGAGAGCCATTCATAACTCCAAGTTCTGGCAAAAGGTGATATCTGGAAGATTAATAAGTGCTCAATTTAGGAAAACATTTGGTAAGCTAATCCTGTATTCCTGTGCAGAGCACCACAGCAATATATTCCACAACAGTAAGGCAAAATAAGTAAAATTTTCCCAAATAAACTAAATAAGAAGGCTTTCCATGAACTGGGCAACTGTTGGAACCAAGCTGATATGGGATCACTAGCTGATTCCAATGTGCCTAGAATCAGAATATTGATTCAAATTTTTATATTACCCATCCCTCTGTTTCTTCTGAGCAGCAGTCAGAGATAAGTGGTTGGTTCACAGGAATAAGCAGAGTTAGTCTAAATTGCAGGAAAAAAATTCTTAAAAACAACTAATGAGACTAGAATCTAAAAACAGGTGTACCAGTTTTTTAAACGTAATTTCTCTCTCCCTAGTCCCCCATTTTCACTAAAGACAAATCATTGTAAAACTGATTTGCTTTATTATACTTGGCCTGATTATTTGTATAAAGTGCAGCAAGAATAATTATTTTTCACGTAGACTTTTAAAACTGGATTTGATGGAACTCTGTTCCATAGAAGGAATCTCAGATAAGACTTTTTTTTTTTTAAAGCCGAGTCTAGCCATAGTTTGTACCCTCAAATACCTATAAGTTAGGTAAGTTCCACTCCTCTTGAGGTCCCAAGATAACTTGGGGCTCCTGAGCCTGTAATAAAGTGACATTCTTTACTTATCACAGGTCAGGCACCCTGTACAGGGACTATGTAGACAAGGTATGAGGCAGTTTTCCCAAGGGGCTTTTATTGGTGCTGCAAGTCAACTTTGATTCCTTAAAGGAAAACACACCATTTCAGTCAAAGCCTTGGTAAAACAATCAGTTTCTTCAATTGTGTCCTGTTACAAATGAAAACAGACTCTTATTGAACTTATGCAAATAACTATATTGCTAAAAATTAAGAATACTCACAAATAGTTTCCAAATTCTGGAGAAATCAGGTACAGGGAAACAAATATGCTCAAAATTTTGTTCACAGTAGTATGCTTTACTTAATTGTTAAAAGCTGCAAATAGCTTAAGTTTCCTTGACTCTGATAAACAAAATAAAGGATCAGCAACATTTTAAGCAAAGTTGAAAAGTACTTCAGACTTCTTCAGTTTAGTCCATGCAATTAACTCTAGTTCTGCTTGATATTCATGAACATTTTAGCTTTCCATGATTCCTGAAAGTTTTTTCCTCTATTCTAACATCACAATTTCCAAAGTTATCAGAAATCTGCATTTAAGTGCACCTGTCAAAGTCCTGTAGTTGATTATAAAATCACCTTTTAAAGAGGACCAAAACAAGAGAATTGTCTGTGGATGACAAAAATCTTAGGACAGCCACTATTAAAGTCACAATGGATAACGAAATTTGGTTATTTCTGTGGCATGTAACAGTTTTACATACAATTATAACTATTAATAACATACACTAAGTCATATCAGAATTATTGAAGTATCTTATACTTTTGGAACACATACCAATAACATTTATACAAATACAACCCAAAGAAAGCCAAATATTATTTCGTATTTCACAGTGCTTCCTGTATTATTTTTATACTAAATAATCCAAATTTCACCTTCACACTATTTAATATTAATAGCTTACTATTAATATTAAACCCAAATCTTAATAAAAACTTATAGACAAATGTATTTAATCTTAATCAGTTTGACCATAAGATTTTTTTTTTTTTTTTTTTGAGATGGAGTTTTGCTCTTTTTGCCCAGGCTGGAGTGTAATAGCATGATCTTGGCTCACTGCAACCTCCACCTCCTAGGTTCAAGTGATTATCCTGCCTCAGTCTCCTGAGTAGCTGGGATAATGGGTGCCCACCACCATGCCTGGCTGATTTTTGTATTTTTAGTGGAGACAGGGTTTCACCATGTTGGCCAGGCTGGACTTGAACTCCTGACCTCAAGTGATCCACCAGCCTGGGCCTTCCAAAGTGCTGGGATTACACATGTGAGCCACTGTGCTCAATCCTTAAGGTAAGATTCTTATACCTTTATAACCCTTACGATTTTTTTTTGTTAAAGGGCAGATTATAAGCAGGTTTTTGCCTTAAGAAAAACCTGTTGCACTTTTATTACAATGTTTAATTTACAGAAAAAGTGAGTACCCCTTTAAATTTAGCCAATGTCCATATGCAGAATTTCTTTTACAATTAATTTTTTACAAATCTTCCACAACTTGTTCAAACTTTTAGCTTTATCCTAACTTAAAACAATTCTTTAATCCTTTAATCTAGGCAAAAACATCCACATTCCCATTACTTCTTATAATCTTTGTGTAAGAAAGTATATTCTACTTTCCTTACACACCATGGGTGTAGAACTGTTTCTTGTGTAGTCTCAAATAAAATGTTAACTCTTAGCAAGTTTTATGTTTGGGAAAAACCTTGGTAAGTAAGGGATTTTAATTACATACCAGGTGTGGAGCCCAGCCTAGGACCCACCAGACAGAAGTGAGGTAAGGGCAGACTCTCCAGCATAGCCAGGGGTGTGGTTCTCCACAAGTCACCACACCTCATCTAGAGTCAATCTAATCTCTCCAAGGTAGGTAAATTGAACAATTTTCAAAAGTCAAAGAAGCAGTTTATGACCTTAAAGCATTTAGTAAACTTAATATCCAACCTGCCTAATTTAGACCAAATGTCTTTATCAATAATCTTTAAAACTGTTTTCATTTCCTGAAGATTATTTAAGTCACATGAACTAAATAAAAATCATTACACTTTTTACTTTTCTGACAAAATATTTGATTTAAGCATTTATTGTTATTAAACCAATTAATCAAAACTCTTTTATATCACACACACAACACATATAAATAAAAGATAAAGGACTCATCCCCTAAGACAGGAAGTGGACCTTAAACCCGGGCCACCATTGTAAAAGAAAGTACAGCCATATGGTTACAAGGGCAAGCTCTCAAAGACATACAAGGCAAGGGGCAAACCTCATCCAGGTTTTTTTTTTTCCAGGGACCTGCAACAACGTTTACAACCAACCAGTTTGCTGGGCCATCTTGAACAGCTGGCTTACAGGAGTCCTAGGCCCATATTCTGTCCTAAGGTACCCCTCATTATGACAGAACAATACAGAAAGACACACAAAGCACACCAGATTCACTACAGCTTAAGATTAGCCTCATGAATCTTCTTTTCCATTAATCAAAAACTTTATGTAGGAGATAAACAATGACTTTTTTCACCATTCACTCAACTGGTTTTCACACAGAGACAAAGAGTGAACCCAGGTTCAGGGAAAGGCTTCTGGGTTCCGTTTCCCTGAGAGTCGCTAGTGCCTGGGCTGGCTGCATCACAGCCCTGGGGGTCAAGCTGCATCATAAAGGAAAATTATCTTTTCTGCTCTGACCAGAGCAAAATACATGTGACAAAACATAGACAGAAGCCACTCTGCTTAGCACTCAATATCAAACTGGCCCCTAGTTGGGCCCCATCATTGTTAATCCAACCTCTGACCAGGAGTTTCAACTTGTTTCCGGACAAGATGATCATCCTTAGTAACAGAAAAGATAGGAAGCAGAAAGGAGAGAGAGGAAAGAGAGGAAAGCATTGCCTGTGGCAGGCCGGGGAAGGATCCAACCACTGCAGTGCCATTGAAACGTTCAGGTGGCCTCTTGTCAGTTGTGAAAGGATCTTTTCCAGTAGTCCCATCAGCTCTCAAGTTTCCCTTTTGGGGAGAAAAAAAAGCTCCCCATGTCCCACCATCCTGTACATGCCTGATTCTGTCACCCATAGCCATTAGCACAGAGTTCAAGACAGACTAACCCAGAGAATAGCAGTTAACATTCCCTAGTGCCAAACCGCTTCTTAGCCAAAAGGGACTTTACTAAGAGCGGCCTCTAAACCCGTGTGTCTTAGGAAGGGCTCTAACCTTCCTACACTGGGCTTGAAACCCAAGTTTGGTCAAGCATCGTTGCCTTTTATTAAGAGGGGCCTTTAATGCTCTCTGTCTTAAGAGAGACTCTAACTCCCTAAGTTGGGCCTCTAACCCAATCCCACCCATTCCCCGGGCACCCACGACTTGCCCAAAGTTGGCCAATCAGTGCTGCTGTCCGTTTCCTTTGGGTTAGGGGTCTCCTCAGTATTGTCCTGTGGTTCTCCAGGAGGATGTTTCTGGACCCTACCACTTACCCAAAGTTAGCCTTTGGGCCAGGGGTCTCCTTAGTATCATCCCTTCTGTGGTCACCAGAAAGATGTTACTGGAAAGGGGGTCTGGACCTAGACTCCAAGAGAGGGTTTTTGGATCTCACACAAGAAAGAATTCAGGGCAAGTCCATAGAGTAAAGTGAAAGCAAGTTTATTAGGAAAGTAAAGGAATAGAGAATGGCTACTGCATTGACAGAGCAGCCCTGAGGGCTGCTGGGTGCCCATTTCTATGGTTATTTCTTGATTATATGCTGAACAAGGGGTGGATTATTAATGTCCCCCCCCCTTTGTAGAGCATATAGAGTTACTTGCTGATGTTGCCATGGCATTTGTAAACTGTCGTGGCACTGATGGGAGTGTAGCAGTGAGGACGACCAGAGGTCGCTCTCACTGCCATCTTGGTTCTGGTGGGTTTTAGTTGGTTTCTTTACTGCAACCTGTTTTATTAACTAGGTCTTTATGACCTGTATCTTCTGCGGACCTCCTATTTCATGCTGTGACTAAGAATGCTTTAACTTACTGGGAATGCAGCCCAGCAGGTCTTAGCCTTACGTTACCCAGCCCCTAATCAAGATGAAGTTGCTCTGGTTCACATGCCTCTGACAAATGCATGGAAGAACATGCAAGTCAGTGTCCATGTGCTGGCTTATTGAAAAGTTGATGGTCCAGCCTGGGCAAGACCCCCCATCTCTACAAAACATAAAAGAGTTGGCCAGGCATGGTGGCACACCCCTGTGGTCCCAGGTACTCAGGAGGCTGAGGTGGGAGGTAGCTTGAACCCCAGAGCCCAAAGCTGCAGTGAGCCGTGATTTCATCGCTGCACTCCAGCCTGGCTGACAGGGTGAGACCCTGTCTCTAAAAAACAGTGACAGCCTGGCATTTTTTCTATTACATTTTGTCTTCAGAAGCATTAAGCCTAGCAATGATGGTAAGTGTATCAGGAATTCAGCAGTAAGTGTTTTCTAATTATACAATGATAGCACTGTAGCTTTTACTAAAATTTCCACTGAGGACCTGTCTGGAAGGTGCTAAAAGGCCCTGAAATGTCAGGATGTCCTCAGCTTGTCTCTGTATTACTTATTCCTCCTCACGCTCTCCCGACCCTGTCTTACCTTGAGTCCTATCATCCTGAAGTGGCAGGAGCACCTGCTTAGTATCTGTGAGCCCTGATGTTTGGGCCAGTGCCTTGATCTTACCCTTCCAGTGCGTTAAAGGGACAGCCGAGGTTTTGCTAGCGTCTGTGTGGTTGTTAGAACAGAAGGAAGGATAGTAGGGTCAGACGGGCCTTCCCACTGATTTTTGCAGGCCTCCTGCTGAGTGAGCGGGTTCATGCAGTTGCTCCTTTCTGTGCATAACAGAGGCCCACCCTCCCTCACCTGGAGCCTCCTTGTGTACACAGACTGTCCCCTGCAGGCTCCGCATGTCATAATCAAATGTGCTACTTTTGCAGCACAATACGAGACAGTTCACATGGATAAATAATAATGTTTGGCTTCACATCAGGCCAGGTCTCACTGTCATTTAAGAACTCCAGTTTTCCAGAGCTTGCTCCAAGTTGGAACTGTGGACCAGGGAGCCTGAAGGCACGTGCTGTGCATTCCCTTCAACAGATGACCTGCAGGTGCTGCGAGCCTGCGTGGCTGGCTTCAGATCTGCTTTAGGCTCCGCTTGAGTCTGTTCATGTCACTGTTTGTGACTCGTGGAGAGGATTGCGGTGTCAGCTGTGCCCTAGTCTTCCCTCTTTGGGTTTAACATGCATTTGCTGAATGCTGTCAGTAGAAAGTTGGAAACCTTTTCTTTCTGGCCTGTCCTGGCTGCCTTCTCCCACACAGGCAGAGGGTTCCTGGCCTCCAGGGCTAGCACCCCATGGCTACCTGTCCTGCAGTGCCTGTAACCTGCTGCAGAAGAGGGAAGCGTCCCTCTGTTTTCGTTTTAATGTTTGCCTGCATTTTCTAGAAAACCTGGCTATGGTGAGTGTTACAAGAAAAACTTGGGGCTATAACATTGACGCCCCCCCAACCTCAAACTAGGGAGGAGCGGAGAGGCCAAAGAATGACTGGGCGGAGTCCAGCTTGGCGAGTGGGCGAGTTCATTAGGGCTCACATGCGGGGCACCCGTGGGCAGCGGGGCAGCTCTAGAGATCGGCGCGCTTCCGTCCCTAAGCTGCTTTTGAGCTAATTTTCTGGCTCTTCGCGTCGT